>JASDQU010354534.1:0-12043 GCA_032191745.1 Picea mariana
ATCTGAAATTATCTCTTTTTCAAGGCGTTGAGTACTTTTTCTAAGGTTTTTCTATGCTATATTGATATTTGGTTCTTAACATAGGGGCGTTGTCCTCACAGAGGAAGAAGAAAGTCCAGGTTGAAGGTAGTGCGCAAAGTGTACAATGCGCACATGCAGAGTTGGAAATAGTAATGCCAAAAATCTCCGACGAAATGAATGTAGACGATGAAATGATAGGAGGGGTAAATGGTATTAGTGTTTCTGACCATGATGTCGCAGATGTTGTTAAATTCTTGGATTTTGTGCAACAAAATTATATGGAGTGCAAATGAGAGGGTCCATCAGGTGTGCCATTGTTGGAACCTACGTAGTGAATTTTGGGACTTTACAACACAGGGATCATGAACCTGTTAGACATATCGCATTTTGGGCACGGTAAAAAAATCAATGGATGTGTTAAACAACTCCTAGCAAGGGTGCATGGAGGAGTTGTGTGGATGGATAGGCCAATGCTTATCAATGTAGATTTGATATAAACAATTATTGTGATGCCCACGGAAGGGGAGGAGCCAGAGCAATATTTTGAGGATAAGACAAAGGAAAAGGCCATCTCCGATGAGATTAAAGATAAATATGACATGGACAGAGGGAACATGGGATCAAAATCAGTGACATCAACGATCCCGTGATGATATTTGCCACAAGGATGCTAGGGTGAAAACTAATGTGCAAGTGTAGGAAAGAAGAAGTGCTAGTAGGAGTGGTAGCAACTGCAGCACAATGTGTGAAGGGGAGATCGATGAGATGGGCCCCATACTTGCTCAATTCCTTCCTGGAAGACTGCAATGAAACACATGATTGGGGCTATGAGTTCCACTACTCATGGTTACTCATCCTCATTACACTGATAGGGTGGAAAGAACCAGTGTACAGAAAGTACATACAGAGAGTAGGAAAGTGCGGCGCAACCCGCTACACTTCTCTTAGGAGCACAACATATCCAAGGAAGAAGAAGGAAAACAATGATACCTTTGCACAATACCTATCAAAGATCTAGGAGGTAGTAGTCAACACCTAGAGGATTTCACCAGAGACTATCTAGGAGTTTGAACAGATAGAAAATTTTGAGGCTACGAGCCATGGTATGTGGTTGCAGGAAAAAATAGATCCAACAAAAGGGTGGTTACCGATGAGTTACTGCGTCATGACGCAGGAAATAGAGATGCAGGTCCAGGAGTGTCCTAAGACATGGAAGGTGCCCGTCAGTCCAAAGAAAGGGTCGAGAGTACAAAATCAAGCGCAAGCTAGAACATCCCTTGCACAAGAGATAGGCAAGAATGACACAAGTAAAAATAAGTAGCCAACATAGGGCCAAATGGGGGGAATAAACCCACCTACAAAGAATCGAAGGAAGCATAAGAAACCAAAGGGTGGCTCCATGTAGGATCTACTATGCACAGAGCAGGCACCAAGAGATACAACAGAAGAGGTGCATGCAAAAGAAGTATGAACAAAGACATAGGATATACCTGTGGATAAAGAAATTGGGCAGGAGACAGGAATGGATACACAAATGCCAGAGACATCTAAACCATTAGATGCCCAAAGAAGGAGGATAGGGGAGCAAGCAAGTGGCTCCAGGAAGAAGGCAAAGGCCCATCAAACACCACCTCATACATCACTGATAGTAGATGATGTTTAACTAATAGCCACAACAGTCGAAGATCAACTATCATAAGTGTGGGAGAATGTTGAGAAGAACAGGGCTTTGATTATGGAGCAAGTATAGGAAGTGAAAATTGCGCTGGAGCAGTTCAGGATCAAGGCAGAGCAGCCACAAAAAGATAAACCAGCGAAAACTAGGGAAGGAATTCCTTCTGGGGAAACAATGCAAATCACAGCACAAGGGAGCGCCAATTTTATCATAACACCTGAGGTGTTGTTCATCGATGAGGAGGCAGCACAGAATCCCCTGAAGGAAATTGAGACATTGGACTTGGCATTGGCCAAGATCCCAAAGAAGGCGTTGTATAAATTACAGATTAGTGTTGCACAAGAAATTTAATCCAAGGAAAGGTCTGATGCGACGAACTTACATATAGTGTAGGAAGAGAACATCACACTGAAGGAAGCAATCAGCCAAGAAGGGCATCAAAAGAAGATAGCGCAACAAAAGGTAGAGGAGATGGAGAAACACATAAGCAAAGTATTTCAAACCATCCCAGACAACGCAAGGTCAGACGAGGTATCTTCTGAGGAGATGAGGAAAATAGCACGGGCCTTGGAGCAGTACAAGAGCCAAATAAAGGAGTTTGAGGAGCGCGCAATACCCAGTACTCCTCTAGAAGTCAGAGCGCAGCGAGAGCAAGACGCAACAACATCTGTAGAAAACATAGTGCAGGCGATACAATGAATAACGGAGTTGTTGGAGAAGAATGCCCATTTGTGGACACAACTCTTAGAAGATGGGAGCTTGCAAGAGATGCAAGGAAGGGAAGATAGCGTGCATGCAATAATGGCAGATTTAAAACAATGACATAAGAAAATGCCACTACTCGAGAAAATCAAGACTACGGCAGCGATGAAGAGCCTACAGATAGAGGAGAAAGCAGTGCAGGTGCATAAAACTGCAAGGCAAGCTCAGTTGGATCCCCTGCAAGAAAAGGCAAAGAAGTTGGTCATGGATATTAATGCAACAAAATCAAGGGTGGAGCATATAGGCTTGGAGGGATGAGAAATATTGAAGCCTCCAATCACCACGCAGATGGTAGAAGCCATTGCAGAGAAGAGCAACTAGGCTCAAGAGCAATTCCAACAAGCAGCACAGATGTATGAAGCATTGGCATAGGAAGTAAAATATGTAGGAGTCAGTGAGTGACACGGGACGAGTCATGACGTCAGTGTTGGGGGCCTATTGGAGCAGGCCAATTTTGGGGAAAGAATCAAGGCATCGCCAGAAAATGGGGAGTGCACCGAAAACAAAGGAAAAGAAACGATGAGAAAAAACGGTTATAACGTGGACAAATTACTGCGTAGAAATTGGAAAGTGGACAAGCATCGACTTGGAGAACGGTTGGATCGTGGACCAGCCGAGATTGAGCAGTTAGAAAGTGGACAAACCTAATCCGCCTAGGGTTAGGGTTTTTGTAAGGGATTTGTCCCATTTTGTCGTATAAGTAGAATGTATTAAGACTATGAAAAGGTTGTTGTTGTTGTTGTCCTTTAGATGGTTATGAGGTTTTGTTGAAAGATTGGTTAGATGTTCTCAATTTTGTGAGGACTATTGTGATCTGTGGAGATCGATTGTAATGGAGGAAGAAATGTATAGTGCGTAACACTAGATTTTCATGAAGAATAATAAAGAGTTGAAGTGACTCATCTTTGTAGATATAGCCCCAGGAGGGGGTGAACCACGGTATATCTGGGTCATGTGTGTATGTGTGCAGTCTTTTTTATTACATTTGCTTTAATAAGTTTTATGATGAACATGTTAGAATAGTAGAAGAAATAATACTACACACTAAGGATAAACTGATGAACTCTGTAGAACAACACTAAATGGAAGAATATCATAATTAGTATTCAGATCTGTAACAACCCTAATTAATTATCATGATTAAATATTTGTTTAATGAATATTAGTTTAATTAATTAATTAATTAATTTCATGATTAAATATTTGTTTAATGAATTTTAGTTAATAAATTATTAATTTTTATTTTGGAGACTTAGTGTATCGATAGATGGACCCATTTATGAAAGGGGGGATAAGGTGGTTGAGGTTTAATGGGGGGATAAGGCAATGAATAATGAGGGAAATGAGGATAAGGCAAGGGGAAACACTCGGGAAGGGGGTCTTCTTTTGTTTTGGGGATAATATTTTCATATTAGAGAAGGAGAAGGTAAAGAGAGGGAGTTTTGAGGGACTGGATCTGTATTTCTGTATTATTGATTTTGTTTGAGGAGCTTGCTGGAAGAATTTCACAGGGGGCACCTATTGCTGGGAATTTTGGGCTCGGGGGCCAGGAAACCATAAGGAATCATGGGGCTAGGGAGACGGATAGGTTGTTCCTAGCTGGCTGGAAGGTTAGTCAGTTTTGGGCAGAGCTTCAGCTTGGGGTAGAGTTTCATAATAGCATCAGTTTGAGGTATTTATCATCATTATTATGTTGTGTTAATTATTGTTATATTGTTCATTGTTTTTTTTATGATGAATATGTTATTCATTATTATGCTACTAAATTTTAAATTATGATGAATAGTGAGTTATTATATGCTGAATAATGAACTGTAAATAATTTAGGATAACATTTCTATACTTAAATTTGTGTTTTAATAAGGATCTGTTGGAGATACCTTACACATGGTATCAGAGCCAAGTTTAAAAACTTGGACTAGGGCCTACCCACATGTAAAGAAAAAAAATTAGGAAAGTTGTTCCAACAATAACCCAAAAAACCTTATAAACTGTTGTAAGTTTGAAGGGGGCATGTTCACCTTCAAACCTGTAAGAATCCTCACCTGTAAAGGCTTCAAATATGTAAGAAGCCTCACCTGTAAAAGGGGCTTAAATAATAATAATAATAAAGTAAAATTAAGCTGGACCTATAAAAGAGGTAGAGAATACATTTTTTTTTATATAAAAGTTAGATGAAAGAAATTTATGTATCTTAATAAAAATATATAAAAAATATAAAAGAACCTACAAACCAAAACAAACCCTAAGTCGACTAAGCATTAAATTCCAAGTTCACCAACTGTCAAGAAAACACACCACACAATAGCAAGTCAAGACACAAGTTGAAGCTTAGTGCACAAGTGCCAAGCACAAGTCAAATCACATGGAGGAGAATCCCACGAGATGCAACACAATTGTGTTGGTAGGCTCGACCATGGCCTGCGTGCCACAATCACTTTTCAATTTGTGGATTAGTTCAAGTTTAGAGTACACTAAATTTTCGAATGTTCTGCTGCTTGAAGATCTCTGCAGCTGGAAAATGATTTTGTTTGTTACACAGACTTCACTAACTTGTCAAATAAACAATCTACCAAACCTTTGTGTAGAAATATGTTATCATAAAATTCAAGTTATTTTGTTGGTTACTCAGACTTCTCTAACTTGTCAATTAAACAATCTACCCACTCCTGTGTAGAAACACACTTGCAAGGAACGGAATAATAAAATTCAGATCCAAATATAGAAACCAAACCCAGCCCAACGCCCAAGCGCGAATCCCACAACCCAACAAAAGTTAATCGGATCACACATGTGACCTTCAGATTTTCAATTTGACGCTCTCCCAACTGAGCTACCCTGCGAAATTTCAGTCAGCCCAGACCGAGCCAAGCAAGCTGCATATCAGAGAAAAATATCTCAGTGTGTAATTCAAAATATCCAAGTTATTATTCTTATTTTCGCTAAGAAGACTTCTGCATATCATGTATACAAACGCCATAGCATAGTTCGAGCCTAAAAGGAGCATAGGATGTATACAAACGACATGGAGGAGGAGCTGCGAGAAGGGTTTGTAATACAAACACCAAGCCATGAAGGAGGAGCCCACAAAGGGCATTATTTGCTAAACCCGAGCTATCATCTAAGCACCCAAAGCGCTCAGTCACATGGAGGAGGAGCCCACAATGGGTGCTTCAGTGCAATACGTAGGCCCAATCTCCAAATCCATAGCTATCGAACCAAGCACACCTACCATACACAACACACAGGTTAGCACATTAAAACAACACATAACACAAAGAAACAACTCAACGCAAGCAACAAGGAGGAGAGCTCATGGACCGAAGTCTGTTATACTACGCATTAACACTGCACAAAGCACCAAAGCCAAGCAATCAGGCGCCAAGCCACCAAGGAGAAGTCAGTTGGGCATGGTTCTAGCCACAACCTGCGAAACTGCAGAAACCATGGCGGACATCTCAGCTTGTCATGGTGAGCCGTGGGCAGTCCATTTTTGCCTCACATTCAATTGAGCGCCAAGAAAACCACGCAACACGCAAAGCCCAGCACCATAGAGCCGAGGATCCCACGAGGGGGCGCCACCATGATCAACACGTCCAAAACCAGGCTTTAAGCCTCTAAGAAGGATACCCACATGTCGATGGTTATGCCCTAAGCATCAAGCCGAGTCTGCCGAAAGGGAGAGTGCAAAGTAGAGAGGCGGGAAAGCGTTATGCGAATGTTTTGTGTAGGGTTTGGGGATGAGGAGCTAGGGAGAGTGCGTGTAGGGTTTTGGGGGATGAGAGCCCTGGGGGGCACATGGGCTTCATGCATATCTTTTTGTTTTAAATTTTTAATTATTTAAAAAATATATATATTGTATTTAAATTGTATTTTGATTATTTTATTTTAAATAAATTGTATTTTGATTATTTTATTTTATATCTTTTTATTATTATTTAATTATTCTTTTAAATAATTAAATTAGTTTAAATAATTATTCTTTTAAATTAGTTTAAATTTTTAATATTTATAATAAAACAAGAAAATATATATTTATTTAAATTTATGTTTAAAATAAAACAAAGTATGATTAATCAAGGTATTTAAGTATATTGATTACATAAAATAAAATTAAAATAAGTATGATTAATCAAAAGTATTTAAGTATGATTAATTACATAAAATAAAATTAAAGTAAGTATGATTAATCAAAGGTGACTAAGTATGATTTATAAGTCTGATTAATGTGATTAAAATAAAATTAATTAAGTACATATTAATTAAGTACTTAAGTATGATACCAATAATAATATTAATTTTCAGGATTAAATTGAATGTGTTGATTAAGGTGATTGAAACTTAGGTTAAAGTTTAGTTTAGATTATTATTTTTAATAATTAATCAACATTATGATAAAAATCACATTAATTAGTTTTAAACGAAAAGTTTAAGGACATAGACAATGATAAGGGGGAGGGTGCTTCATGCACACTAGGAAGGTAAGTTAGAGGAATTGGTGAGAGTGGTACAATGCTAGCGTAGCTACCAGGCGAGGGAGTCAGTAGTTTTCTTAGGCGAAGACAACGAGCTTAGATGCTTTAACCCTGACCTAGCCACTTACCCTAAAGAGAGTAATGTTTGTTTACAGACAAGTAAAAAAAAATTTACGCCTAACCCTATGTTTTCAAGTATAAGTTGTGTGAATGTGAGTTTTCTTAAACTCTTCCCTGACAAACATTTGGTTGATGCAGATTCAAGTATACAGGATGGTTAGGACTCGAGGAAATCGAGGTTGAAGGGTATCATCGCAAGGATCGCCAATGCCGCCACCACCATCGCCTAAATTAGCTCTCATATTGCGCTCTTTGGAGGCCATAAATGAGACTTTAAAGAGGCGTCATCTAGCAAGGATCGAAGTGGAGCCCCCACTATCTGGAGTGGGTAACCCTGAAGCATCCAGGGATTCAAGGGGAGGGCCTCCACCTGAGGACATCACTAGAGAACTGTAGAAGATCAAACTTCCAGAGTTTTCCGGGGGTCATGCCAGTGAATGTGCAGAGGCATGGTTGGAAAGAATGACACGATGTTTCGCCTTAAGAGACTATGCTTCCACATCAAAGGTGAAAATAATAATATTTCAATTAAGGGACAGTGCCTTGAATTGGTGGGGGGGAAATGAAAAGAAAGTTGCACCTTACCCCAGACACCGTCTCTTGGGAACTTTTGAGGAAAGGTTACAAAGGAAATGTCTACCAGCTTACTATGAGGAACAACAGGTGATAGCATTTCATTCTCTAGTACAGGGAAACGAGACCGTGGAATAGTATGAGATTAGGTTTATGGAGTTGGTAAAATATGTTGTGTACATGGATAATGATCAATGACAGGCAGAACGCTTTGTCTATGGGTTAAACCCTAAGATAAGGGACATGGTACGAATGTGGAAACCGTCTTCAGTAGTAGAAGCAATTGAAAATGCACGTTATGTTGAAAAACACATGAACTTAAATGGAGGTATGAAATCGACCTTTCCACATCATCCTGGATTCGTGGGGAAGGCCCCTAGGACCTTCTCCAGGGGAGGGAGCTCTAGGCCACATCCTTATGGTAATAGAGTCGCACCAAGGACAGTTGCCACAGGTATTTCAATGGCAGTGAGTGCAGCATCTCGTTCATCACCATTGACGTAGGCAGGTTCATGACCTTCTCAGGGAGAAGCTAGTAGGGCAGGAGTTCTAGGGGAAGGAACTCATTTCAGAGATCGTCACAGAGTAGTGCGCAGGTTCAATCTCATGTTACATGTTGGGTATGTGGAGGACCCCATTACCAGCGTAATTTCCCAGAGTTGCAAGTAGGATTTGTGCATAGAGAAGGAAAGTCCCCGATGGGAAACGCAAGTGGTAGCCACCAGATTTATGCAGCAGTTAATAATCGCCAGGAAGAACATCAATCCACGGTGGTGGATTCGTCAAGTACGTTAAATCATATCAATGTTAAAATTTTATTTGATTATGGTGCTATAGATAGTTTCATTTCACCTTCTGCATTAGAAAAGAGTGGGTTGGCAGCCTACGAGCACGATGACTTTAAACAAGTCGAGATGGATTCGGGAGAAAAACAAGTGGTAGGACCTAGTGTTGATAATTGTCTAGTAGACCTGGGATTGTGTACTACCAGGTTGAAGGTATATGTCACTGCTCTCGGGACGTATGACCTAATCATTAAAATGGATTGGTTAGAAGCCTATCGAGCTATGGTAGATTGTTTCGCAAAAAGGGTGCTTTGTGTTGACGATGAAGGAAGGTCAGTGTTTATCCACGGTGTACGGAGAAAGCTGTCTCTATGTTTTATCTCAACTATGAAGGTTAAGTGGTGCATGAGGAAAGGGTGTCAACTATATGTAGTGGAAGTAGTGAATGAAAGGAAAAGACCCTCCTTGGATCAATACCCTGTATTGTCAGAATTTAAGGATGTTTTTTTGAACGAGTTGCCAGGGTTACCTCCTGAGAGAGAGCTTGATTTTACTATTGAGCTAAAACCTGGTGCAGAACCAATTTTCAAGACTCTATATAGGATGACAGCGCCAGAACTTTTTGAGTTGTAGATGTAGTTGAAAGAGATACTCGACTTAGGGATAATAAGGCCCAGTGTCTCACCCTGGGGTGCACCAGTAATTTTTGTGAAGAAGAAGGATGGTTCCTTATGACTGTGTATAGATTACAGGGACTTGAACCAGTGAAAAATAGGTACCCAATGCTATGGATAGATGATCTTTTTGATCAGATGAAAGGAGCAACGGTATTCTCAAAAATTGATTTGTGATCAAGGTATCACCAATTAAGGATTAAGGAAGGTGATATTCCTAAAACTGCATTTCAAACTCGGTTTGGGCATTACGAGTTTGTTGTAGTACCTTTTGGATTGACCAACGCGACAGCAGTATTCATGAGCCTCATGAACGGTGTATTCTGAGAGTACTTAAACTGTTTTGTACAAGTCTTTCTAGATGATACTCTCATCTATTCCAAGAACGAAAGAGAACATAAGGAACACCTGCGAGTAGTGTTGTCCTGCCTTAGAGAGAACAAATTCTATGGGAAGTTGTCGAAGTGTTCCTTCTTCCAGAAAGAAATTCACTATTTAGGTCATATCATTTCCAGTGAAGGAATCTCGGTGGACCCAAAAAAGGTAAAGGCCATTATGAAATGTCCAGTGCCGACAAATGCTCATGAGGTAAGAAGCTTCATGGGGCTAGCAGGTTATTATCGAATATTTGTGGAAGTTTTCTCTAAATTAGCAAAACCCATCACCACTTTGCAGTGCAAGGGGGTTAAGTATGAATGGACAGAAGAATGTGATAGTGCATTCATCAAATTTAAGAGGTTACTAACTAGTGCACCAATTCTACGAGTGTCGGATATGGAAAAGGACTTCACAGTCTGCACGGATGCCTCAAAGCAAGGGTTGGGGGCCGTGCTAATGCAGAATGGAGGAGTGATAGCGTATGCATCAAGGAAGTTGAAGCAACATGAGGAGCTTTATGCTACTCATGATTTAGAGTTGGCAGTTGTAATGCTAACTCTGAAACTTTGGAGGCACTATCTAATGGGGCGAAACTTTGAGCTCAAAACGAACCATGAAAGTTTAAAACATCTCTTCACTCAAAGGGATCTTAATGCCAGGTAGAGGCGATGGAGTGAGTTTATGAATGAGTATGATTTTGGTATTTCACACATCAAGGGAAAAGAAAATGTGGTCACGGATGCCTTGAGTAGGAGACCACGTGTCTTCTTCTTGGTACCCTTAAAAGTCAATCTAAGGGAACGTGTGTTGACACAACTCCTTGGAGATAGTTGGTATTTAAAAGTTAATTCAAACCTCTAGAGTGGGAGGCAATTAGATCCAAAGTATGAAGGATATAGCCTAGAAGCAAACAGACTATTAAGATATCGAGGGAGGATGTACATCTCTGAAAGTGGGGATATTCAAAACATCATACTGAAGGAAGCCCATAGAGAACTTTATTGTATGCATCCGGGTGTGAAGAAAATGTACAGAGACATGAGGAAGCTCTTCTTATGGGTAGGCATGAAGTTCGATGTAGTCCATTTCGTCGCCAAATCCCTAGAGTTTCAACAAGTGAAAGTTGACCACCATCACCCGGCAGGTCTCCTACAACCACATGATGTTCCTATGTCCAAATGGGAAGTCATTTCTATGGATTTTGTTGTGGGGTTGCCGCTCACATCTCATAGACACAATGTCATTCTTGTGATAGTTGATAAGTTGACCAAGAGTGCTCATTTTATTCCGGTTAGAGACACTTACGATGTCACTAATGTGGCACGTGTGTTTGTAAGTGAGTTCATCTGTTTGCATGGGATACCCAAGAAGATCATTTTAGATAGGGACTCCTGATTCACTTCTAGGTTTTGGACAAGTTTGCAGTCAGCGTTGGGGACTTAGTTGAACTTAAACACATCTTATCATTCTGAAACAGATGGGCAAACTGAGAGAGTAAATCAAGTCATGGAAGACATGCTTAGGATGTATGTTATGGATAATCAAACCCCTTGGGAGAAGTACCTACCTTTGGTAGAGTTCGCCTACAATAACAGTTTTCATAGCTCCATCGGAATGCCACCCTACGAAGCTCTATATGGGAGGCCATGCAGAACATCGTTGAGTTGGGAAAGATTAGAAGATCGCGTGACAGTTGGGTCAGAATTGATTCAAGAGATGGAGGAACAGATGATTCAGATTAGACAGAGACTAAAGGAAGCACATGATAAACAGAAAATTTATGTTGATGCACATAGGACTGACCGAAGTTATAAAGTGGGAGATCAAATTTTCATTCATATCAAACCCAATAAGAGTACCATTCGGTTCGGGAAGAGAACAAAGTTGTCACCTCGATTTATAGGACTGTTCAAAATCCAAGAGAGAATTGGACCCGTTGCCTATCGTCTCATACTGTCGCCCCACTTGCATAAAACTCATAATGTTTTTCATGTATCTGTTCTACGTCATTATGTTGCTGATGAATCACATAAACTAAATTGGAAGGAATTGCAGGTATCGGACGTGGTAACCCTCACAGTAGAACCGTTACATATATTGGACCATAGACTCTGACAACTCAGGAACCGTTTGGTAGAGCAAGTTAAGGTCCAGTGGGACAAATATAGTCCAAGATCTGCTACTTGGGAGGATGCCGAGACATTACGACGAGATTATCCCTCACTTTTTTTGACCACCTCAAGAATATATTTCTCGAAGGTTGGGTGTATGTAACACCACCTTTTGACTTAGACAGCTAGGATTACCTAAGGCCTAATCACCTTTATTTTCTATTCACAGTGAAACTATTAATGATACACTTGAACTTTTAAGACGTAGGAACATTTATGAATGTTTAAACGTTATTTGAATGATGATGGATATGATGCAATCTGTTATGAGAATATAAATTCTATGAATGTTTAAATGTTATTTGAATGATAATGGATATGATGCAATCTATTATGAGAATATAAATTCTATGAAAGTTTAAATGTTATTTGAATGGAGATGGATACGATGCGATCTATTATGTAAATG
>JASDQU010354537.1:5143-15894 GCA_032191745.1 Picea mariana
ACCTTTCATCTTTGTGTGATATCCAGATGATGTGAAGGGGTACATATTGATTCATCCCTCTATAGAATGGCTCATCAATGAGCACAATGTTCAGTTTGAGGAGAGTCCTTTGCATGCACCTCCAGTGCAACATGCAAAGACTCTTGTGCTTCCATCAGTTCCAGACATCAGAGATGATGATTCCACACAGTCAGATGCTACATATTTAGACACAGATTCAAAGGATTCTAGACATAGAGATGAGCAGGTAGTACAACCAAATGAAGAGCCAACATTAGAGCTTCAGCAAATTCCCAAGTAGGAACAATTCACACTTCAGGCAACAGGCAACCTTGCAGGGGATCCATTGGATTCGAGGAGGACTCGAGGCAAAGATATTTTGCATGATAGGTTCTCTATGATGGACATGGGTCCACTACACTTCTTTCTTGGTCTTGAGATTAGTCAGGATGCTTTTGGCATCGAAATTTCTCAGGCTAAGTATGTCAGTGATCTTATGGATAGATTCCACATGACATACTATAAGTCTACACCTACACCCTTCTTATCTAGGATCAGACTTGAGGATGGCAGGGATACACCATTAGTGGACAACAATTTGTATCAACAATTGGTGGGGAGTATTCTATATCTCACCCACACTTTTCCAGATATCTCATATACGATTGGAGAAGTTTCCAGATACATGTAGAAACCCCATGATTTGCATTGGAAGGCTTCCAAGTGCACCCTCCGATATGTTCAGGGCACCATGAGTTATGGGATTCACTATGCAGCTGGTTGTGCATTAGATCTCATAGGATTCACAGATTCATATTGGGCTATTGATAACACAGATCGCAAGTCCATGTCCAAGTTCACTCTCAATTTGGGGTTAAGCCCAATTTATTGGTCAAGTAAGAAGCAATCAACCATTTCTTTATCTTCCGCACAGGCTGAGTACAGAGGAGTAGTCAACTATGTCATTCAGACACTTTGGCTTCAACACTTCCTTACCGAGATTGGTATCCAGTTTCAATGTCTGACTATCATATGGTGTGACCATCATAGTACACTGATATTTTGCAGAGATCCAGTACAGCGACAACGAACCAAACACATTGAGGTCCAGGTTGGAACACATATAATTTTGAACTTTTTTGAACTTTAGATTTCCTCCCTCTTACATTGTTAATGACGTTTGTGATTGGATAAAGTTAACGATTTGAATAATTACTGTGATTTTCCAAGTAACAAATTCCATCAGACTTTTTTAATAATCTCTTTGTAAACAAATTTATACAAGCTCTTCGAATTTCAAAATTATTTTACTATTTACAATTAACAGTTTTATTTAGCGAAGAGATTACATATTTCTCTTGTTATAGGCATGCTAAGATTATGGTGCCACGAAAAGTTGCAAGAAAACTTGATGAATCAGATTTCAGAATCTAGTGGAACGATAAATTAGTTTGGAAGCTAGATAAACTAAGAAAAGGACAAAATATAGCAGGGAAGGGGATAAATAGACAGAAAAGGGAGCACAAACTCTCCAGAGTGCTAAGTCTATGAAGTATAGGATCTTCTGCCACGTGTCCTTTTGATTTCAATGGTGAGGATTTACTTCCGAACTCTGAGCTTCAAGCGTTCCAAGGTGCAGATCTATGAAATGCTAAATTCCCGAAGTGGAGGATCTCCTGCCGCGTGTCCTATTGATTTCAATGATGGAGATTTACTTCAGAACTCCGGGCTTCGATAGTTCTCGCTTCACACATTCAGTTTTCTTCTGAAGTGGTTATCCCTGAAGTGGAGGATCTCCTGCTGCGTGTCCTCTTGATTTCAACGACGAAGATTTACTTCAGAACTCTGGGCGTCGGGAGTTCTCGTTTCACACATCCATCTTTCTTACGAAGTGGTTATCCCCGAAGTGAGAGAGATGGCACTGCATGTCCTTTTGATTTAAACGATGGAGATTTACTTTGGAACTCTGGGCTTCGGGAGTTATCGCTTCACACATCTAGATTTCTTCCGAAGTGGTTATCCCCAAAGTGAGAGATCTGGCACTGCGTGTCCTTTTGATTTCAACAATGGAGATTTACTTCGAAACTCTGGGCTTCAAGAGTTCTCGGTTCACACATCCAGTTTTCTTTCGAAGTGGTTATCCCCGAAGTGGAGGATCTCCTACCATGTGTCCTCTTGATTTTAACGACAAATATTTACTTCAAAAATATGGGTTTCGGGCATTCCCAGGTGCAAATATCCGAAGTGGTAAGTATCTAAAGTATAGGATCTCTTGCCATGTGTCCACTTCGATCAACGGTCCAGATGGGCTTTGGGTCTTCGGGATTTCTTTAATCAGCACTAGTTGCCTCCTTCCGGAGTATGAAATAGCTGAATACGACGATCGCCTGACACATGTCCCCCATTCAAATTGACAGAAAGGAATTGCACAAAATTTTCTCTATCTTCTCTACATATGATCAAGAGCTATGAACTTGTCTTATCTTTAGGCGGTTATCTCACTTTGTAAAGATGGACAGTTGGATTTTAATGGATCGTGGAGGTCAATGGATGAGAGCGATAGCGGAGGGCGAAGTTGCGTGGGGTTTAATTTTGAAGGGCGGTCTTGCAATTTAAACCATAGTTTTCTCTGAGGGGTACATGGAATCACCAGTTGCATTACGGGACGAAAAGATGGTTAATTCAAACCACCCCCTCACACCTCCGCAAAATATATAAACATAAATGGACGTTGGAGAAACACCTGTCTTCCACATCATGTACCCAGTTCACCCTCCATCCTGTCACACATTCCACATCAGTTACCCTGTTTACCTCACCACCTACACTTGTCCCCACGTCATCCTATTCATGAAAAGTTACTCTTTCTCGTAATTTTTAGACATCACGTAATGAGCCATAACTGAGATACTTGTCGCATTATCACTCCCCCCATATTTTCAACTGATATTATTTTTCTCGTAAATGCATATGAAGAACATATAACAGTGGAATCAGATGACAAAGACAATAAAAAAATGATTATGGAGGCCTCAATGGACATGTGTTCCCAATTCAAAGAACAAAGGAGAATGAGTGCATTTACGAGCAGACGAAGAGACAGATGAAAGTGCCAGCTCAAACAATATATGCTTGTTGTCGTTTCGTTTGAATTACATTCTATTTTTAGGATATATTGTATGAAGTMCAACCATTTCGAGTTGTGACAGATTTTGTATAAATACATAGATTCAATATCTATTCCAATCTTCTTCTTGCCAGATGTAATAGAGAAAACTCTCCTTTTTGAGTATTAATACAAGTGCRKACAAAGATTCTAGTTTTYGTTCAGTTTGAGTTTTTTGTTTCTCCTGTATTTCCATACCTCTGAATTTCCTTATGCAATTCCTCGATAAGTGATTGATTGCAATTTAGTATCACAACTACTGTAATCACATTATATCAACAATTCATCAAGTAAGCAATTTTTCCTTTGTATTTACTATAAGTAAAGCATGACCTGCAAGCTATTTGAATTACTGCATTTCATATCTTATTCAAGGGTGCAATCTCTACTTTTCTTCCACTGCAAACAAGGTGAGATTTATATGCAATTGATGCCCCACTTTATTTAACAGTTTTGTAAGTTTTATTCACCCCATTTGATATTAAAATTGTGACTCAGACAACGGAATACGACCTCTGTATTGTCCTATTATTAATTTCTTTTAAGGATCATTTCTTATATAACTAAAGGTATAAAAAACACTTTTTAAAACATTCTCTTCTAACTTTATTGATGCCTGACATTACTCTTTGAGACTTAAGTTTAATCTCAGGAACAACATCTTTTTGGCGCCGTTGTCGGGGATGAAGAAAAAAATTTTATTTTCCATGGGAAAACGACAAGGTAAATTTCTATATTTGATGGTGAAAGATTAAATACATAAGTAAGGCTTATTTTTATCTTTCACTTGGCAACTCCACCATAGACAAAACTGGCATTCGGTCGAAAGAATACCAGAAAAAATCCAAACGATAAGCAGACCACACCAGTTTCAGATCCCGAAAAGTTGTTGAAACCAAAGGGATACCTCAAACCGACTGGTGCATCAACAGGGAAATTACGTTAGCAATCAAAATGTAATTTACTTTTGAGAGCGTTTTCATCTTTCTCTATTTTGACTTATTAATTTCTTCAGTATTTTGGCCAATGTATTAACCTCCACTTCTTCATCAATCTCCCAGTGATTACCTTTGCCCAACATCCTTGACTTTACCCTTTCGAACTAATCAAAATGGTTAGTTCACCTAAACTTCCATTTTGATAATACTTTCAAATAAAATTTGTTATTTTGTATTATTATAAAGTGGTGGGTGCTCGAAGTGTTCTGATCATAAATACCACTCTACCAAGTTATGAGTCATATGTCGAGCTGCAATTTAAGGCACAAAGCCAATTCTCATACTCAGTCACAAATCATATTCGGTAATTTGGAGGGGCCCATTGGTCAGTTCTTATGTCAAGCCTAAGCCTGAGTTTATAAAGCACATATTCCTTAATTTACAAACGTACCAGAACCAAATCCTTTATCCACGAGCCCTAGCTAACTCACAAGTCATACACATGCCCAATTCTCATAATAAGCCACAAGCCAATGCTTATGACAGGTCAACACATCAAGCTATGAGCTAACTAAGTCAAAGCCACCATCGAGGTCACGTCCACATGTCAATCCATTACCGAATATGATTTGTGACTGAGTATGAGAATTGGCTTTGTGCCTTAATTTACAAACGTACCAGAACCAAATCCTTTATCCACGAGCCCTAGCTAACTCACAAGTCATACACATGCCCAATTCTCATAATAAGCCACAAGCCAATGCTTATGACAGGTCAACACATCAAGCTATGAGCTAACTAAGTCAAAGCCACCATCGAGGTCACGTCCACATGTCAATCCATATCCATTAACCAACAGATAAACCGAGTCCACATGCCACTCATTCAATCCAATCCGAGCCACAAGCCAAACGCAGGCAGCTGACAGGTGCTAGGGGATTGAGTTTTTATTATTCTTGTACAGGCGTTTAAGGAGCTCCATTGCCAGGTATCAGGCCACGAGTTAAGCTAAAACTAAAAGCTCATGCAGATGTCCAATGGTGAATGTAGTTTGGCTAAAAAATCGTTTGGACAGGTTGAAGATATCTGGCCACTAATTGAGCCATGATTCAAGTCATGAACCAAGCCACAGGTCAAGCCACGGGCTTAAGCTACATAACGCATAGCCCAGCACAGAGTACTTGACCGCTAGGTTAAATCCATATGAAGGCATCTGGCTATAAGGAAGACCCACGAGATGAGTAGATATAAGGGTAAGGTACTGGATCAACGCATTGTCTGTTAGAAATGGATGACGAATAGCCATGGTGTGGGTGGAATCCAGTTCGATTTGCTTCAAAGCTAGCAAAATTTGTCACAAGTGAAAGAAAAAACTTCTGTCTAGAACCTGGCCAACAAAGAGAGATCAGTTTCACTTTCTCTTTTCAAGTACATTAAAAAACAATTGCCTCTGGCAGACTTATTCAATGTAGCAAAGGGTTTTATGTCTCAGAAATGGTCGACAAGGATGTGGTGGTAGCCTCAAAAGACTCCATAGAAAGACAAGGTTTGGACATACATGTCTCTAATTTGGTAAATGATGTTGTGGGTACATTGACTGTAGGACGATATCATGATGAGGATTTTATGGTTGCTGTTATTTTGGGCACTGGTACGGACGCTTGTTACGTGGAACATGCAGATGCAATCCCAAAATGTCAAGGTCTTCTCTCAAAATCTGGTTATATGGTTATCAATACAGAGTGGGGTAATCTTTGGTATTCTTATCTCCCAGTAACAGAATTTGATAAAGCTCTTAATGCTGAAAGTGTAAATTCTGGCAATGAATAGAAGCAAAGACATGAATACAACCACATGTAGACACTCAGCCGGATATGAATTTGCAGAAGAGTAGTCATCATGTACATAGTCATGAACATTTTCAGCATCTTCCATCTACTGTTGTGGTTCAGGAACACCATTTGCAGCTTCATAAACAACAGCAACAAAGGTCACATTAGTTTAAACAACAGACACCAAAACGACATCAAGGCATTTCACAATTGCAACAACTAATGTTATTTTTGGGTTGGCTTTGGGATACAAATCTGTTATTATTCCTGTATTTGCTATTACAGTAAGCATTTTTGTCAGTTTAGTTTGGCTGCCATGTATGGTATTGCAATAGCTGCTTTGGGCATGCTTAGTATAATTGCAACAGGATTGGCCATCGATGCATATAGACCTATTAGTTGAATTGTTGGGGCAATGCTTCCTTATTGCTTCTCTGCCATGATAATGAAAAGTGTGGGTAGTGCAACCTTGAAAATGGTTGAAGAGGTTAAGAGGCAATTCAACACCATCCCAGGTCTGATGAAAGATTTGAAAATAAATGGTTGCACAAGAGGCAATAAATACAGCTACTTCCAAGACTCTTGACCTCGTAAAAGAAGTAATTTTCTCTCCGTTATTACATGTGGTGGGCGCTGAAACATACTCCTATGATGATCAGGTCATCATGAAAGCTGAAACAAAGTGAAAGCTAGAATTAAAAAGACCTAGCATTCTACAGTAAATGGATTTCCATCTTAACAAGATGAGAATGCATTCATGTTCAGCAGCTCACACGAGCTTTTGTGATTTTATAAGCAACATCTTTCAACTTGAGGGGTGAAGCTTGAACACTTGGCAGAATAATTATCAGTCAAAGATCCATCCAAATTCCAGATCCTTATTCTTAGTAGCTAATGATAAATGTTCAAGCTGTGCTTTTGGTGGTTTAGGCGAACAGGATGACTGTTCATTAACCACCGAAAACAGGGCTTTCGGTAGATAATCCACTCAGGAGCTTTCTAGGTTAACCACCGAAAACTGTAACTGGACAGAGAAAGCTAAATTTTGCATAGATCGAGGTTTTTCTAATCCAAATCATTTGAAAACACTCATGATGGATAGATGATGAATTATGTATTCAGTTTCAAGATTCATTTTTGGTATATAAGGATTAGAAAAGGTGGCCAAGTTGGTTTTGGCACCTATTTTGGTGGAAACAAGTTGGATTTTTTKTGTAACAACCCAATAATTCTAAACATCATTTACTTCCATAAGCAATTTATTTCATGAACTGAGATAATAACTTCATAACATAACAACAATATTCGTAATAGCAACTTCAGTAACTTAAATTTATCAATGAATAATGACTTCATGGTGGAATGAAATAAACACATAGTTTAACAAATTACCTGGTTCTGATGCTAATTTTTGTTGCCTTGTTGCCTTGTTGTTGCCTTCCTGCTACCTGATACACAGACCAACCCAGCCACAAACAAAGAATAACTGCCCAAACCTACTGTCCTCCCTGCCAACTAGGAAAACTACCTAGCTCCAGGATATCTATGGATATCCTGCCCCCCACGCCCAAAACCTCCAGCAACCCGGTGCCTCAACTGATCAAAAGTTCCACAGCCAGAACTCTACTGCTCCCTGCAAATCTCACAATCCTCCCAGAATCCATCCTCCGTCCCATGCCCCTCATGTCCACCTCCCTTCCTCCCTTATTCCTCCTTCACCGCCTCATGCCTTTACTCCCTTACCTGCCCTCATCCCCGTCCCTGATCCTTCCTTTAATGTTTTATCTTCTCGGGACTAACAGGTTATCCCTTGTTGGGTACGTAACCATTTTATATCATATACCAGTAATCTATTAAATCCATTATGCAAGTTATTAAATGCAGTTTGTAGTTAAATTATTAATTAATTAATCACAATTATATCCTTTAATTAATTAGTAACTCACTTAATTAATATCATTAAATCATCTTTGTCTAATTAATACCTTGTTAACACAATTAATCCCCTAATTAGTTTTACTTTATAATTCTTAAACATTTATCCAATTAGGGTCATTACATTTTGCACATCTCAGCAAATTCGAATTGTATCTCTTGGAAGAGTCATCACTCAGCCTTGGAAGGCTATTCTGCACTACACAATGACTCTACAAAATATGAAGACCATGAAAACTAGGACTGACCTCATTTTTGGGGATCATTCCACATCTTTTGCAAACTAAATTTTGGCTTTCTATCTTTAGCATATTTGATCCACGTTTTCCGGATCTCAGAACTGCATTGTAAAGCTATAAAGCTGAAGGTAGAATAGGAACTAGGGGTTCGACTTTGGAGACTTTTTCATATTATGTACTCAAACTTCTCATTTTCATATTGAGTAATACAAGCTTCTTTTGCCATAACTTGTTCAGATTTCATCTTCTTATCTATTCTGTAGTTGCACCTGGATATTATATTCATGTTGTTATGTTTGTTTATGCCCGAGAACTGTCATCTTATCATTGCATTCATAAGTTAAAATTTGCAAGTATTCCTATGATTATTGTAATTGGCCATTCATATATGCTTTATATGTGATTCTGCTGATATAATAGTTATTTCTCCATACATCCCTTTATTTGTAAACTCTCTAAACATCCGTGGTTGAAAGCCTTGTCCATCTAAATGTGTTTATGCATGATTTGAGTGAGAAATGATTCAACCCTCCGACTTGATCCAAACCCACACTCATTATTAAGAAAACAGTTACCAAAAGATTAAGTTACCAGGCATCTCTGACTTACAACCTAGGAGAGTTTCCTAGAGTGATAACAAATTATATCAACCCAAAGTTACGCAAGTTAATTCTAAGGTCCAAATCGAAGACTCCCCCCCTAATAAATTTTTTAAACAAATTCATTCTGCAGAGGCATTGATTAGTAACCCTGAGTGTAAACTCGAAAATCCAGAGGTAATTGTTCCCAACATAAAAGTCGATACTGACCCAACATATACTTTTACTAGTGAGAACAAAATATCCCTTTCGATACCCGCTGCCATTGACACCTTGTCGGTTCTATCTTTTCCCGAAGTAAAGGTTTCAGTTTCCTGAAACTCTGAAGAATATATTTTATACCTTGATTCACCCACTATTGGTTCTCCTATATATACATCTTGTAAGTTTGAGGAAACAAGTCCACATTTCCCTTTTCCTTCTCTTTTAGATTTTCCATCTCCTAACACCCTTTTTCCAGAACTTCCTTTGCCACATCCCGAAGTAGTTGAAAGGTCACCACTTCAGTCCCTCAAATTTTTTGAAAATACCCTTTATAGCTCCTGAAGTTTGTCTCCTAGACTTCCAATGGCTGGTGTTGGTAGTGCCGGAGGCGGAGGAGCATGTGGACAAGGTCAAGGACAAGCTCCGCTTCCTAGAATCTTTGCCAAAGTAGCTTCTAGATATTCTCCCTTGGTCCTCCCTGTCGTCCTTCATGATTTGCACAAAAATTATATGAAAAACCTACCAAAATTCATGGGAGAAGGAGATCTATCTGGAACTGAACACATAGCCTTTTTTGATCAGTTTGTTGATATCCTTGGCATCCAACATGAGGATGTTTACTCAAGACTGTCAATACAAACCTTTGAAGGACAAGTGAGGAATTGGTTCATAGGGCTCCCTGTAGGTTCCATACGGTCATATGATGAGCTGGAAAATGCCTTCTTAAGAAAACAGGGAGAGAAAAAGGACCATATCTATTATTTAACCGAATTTAGGGCTCTAATAAAAAAGAATTTTGAATCAATCCTTGAATTTACTTAGAGGTTCAACAAATTGTATAACAAATCCCAACTGAAGTCAAACCTTCTCAACCTACTGCAAAGGTAACTTTTGTAGGGGCCTTTGAACCTGAATTTTCTCTCCTCTTAAGAGAAAGAAGATCGACCGCTTCATCGGAAATGCGGGACGATGCCATAGAAATTGAATCTAATATGATGGCATCCGAGAAATTAAAAAACTAAGATTGATATGGGAACCAAAGAACCTAGGCATTTCAAAGAACAAGCAGGACCCTCTACAAGCCAGGTTTGGAGGGGACGCTAGGATGTCCTATTGGGATAGTGCTCATTGGATGTGGGATGTTTCCGGGTGAAGTAAAATCCATGCCATGTAAGTGGATGAGGTGGAAAGGGATGTCTAGGCAATGGGCGTAGTGATAACATGGAAATGTATGGCTTACCTGTGGGTGCCTCTGAAGAGGTTGAGCTGCACCTTGTCATGGATGAAAATGTTTCCAAACCCATTCATGCCTTTTATCTTTTATTCTCATTTGTTTTTTTTCTTTCAAGAGAATAGTTAGGGGACACTACCCTGGCATGGTGACCAGTGGTGACAATGTTACCCACAAGCACTTCACATAAATGAGAAGGCTAACTCGTAATGAGACCCCCTTTCTCTTGTCTATGCCACCAAGAGACACTACCCTGGCATGGTGACCAACTGAATGGTAGTGTCATACTGCTATATGCCCATGGACCTAATAGGTTGGCTTGTGATGAGACCCCCTATCCTCCAACTAAGTCTTGATTTTATTATTTTTATGGGTCCCTCTGTTTCTTGCTGAGAATCCTTTTATTTCTTTCTCAGGGATCCTTGGGTGAATCATCTAAAGGTTTCATTCTTTTGGCTTCTATCTTTTTCCAACTACTTTTACCCTCTGGGCCTTTAGCCCCTTCTTCCCACAAGGTAAGGTACAACCCTTTGCTAGCTTGGAAAATCCAATGCCCAAACCAGTGTATGGGATGGTTGAGAGGGAAAAAGATGAAAAGTAGTAAGTA
>JASDQU010354540.1:2011-12043 GCA_032191745.1 Picea mariana
ATAACCCCTGGTGTTACTTTCTGATAAGTTTTTTTCCTTTGGCATCTTGAAATATATGTATTCTAACAATTATGCTCATAAGCTGTGAAATTGTGAATAATTTCAGTATAAGAATGTCTGTATGATGTTTTGATCAATATTGGTAGTTGTATGTTTATAATGGAAAGACTACATGTGGATTATGTTCTCTTAAATTGTTATTTATATGCATACTGATCTAATTCAGACTTCATGCCTGGTTCTTGGGAGAGAGATACCCTTATTTGCCTCAGATAGTACCCTGGATAAACCTCCCCATAGAGATACCCTTCTTGTAAAAGCCATCAAGAAACTGGAAGGAGGACGTGAAGGCGCAAGGCCTTAAGAAATCCTTGATAAGTATCGAATCGATGGACGAGATCATGTCAGAAGATCTGTGGTCACTCACGACCGTCAAATAAGAAGAAGAAGCTGGAAAGATAAGTACCTTAACCTTGATAGGTGTTGATCGACGGACGAGATCCCGTCGGGAAATTTGTGGTCACTCGTGACCCTTAGATTTTGTAGGAGAAAGTAGGATGTTAAGTGCCTTACCCATGTGTCTTTCTGTGTCTTCATGGGTAGTAAAGATATCAGGACCGTAGATCCCAAATGTCCATGAGAGAATCCAGACCGTTGATCTTTCCACGTCCAAGAAGTCGTGGGAGAGCACACAAGTTAGGAACCTGTCTGAGTAATTAGATCTCGGCTGAAAAACCCAACAGTCGTTGGATCTATCAGGAGATATTCGAGGGATAAACCCCCAGTGAATAGGGGCGAAATCCCTGAAATAGATATGGACCGTCCGAATAACAGATGCCACGTGTCAAGAGATTTTCCACTTCGGGAAATCGGGAGTCGAGAACTCAGGAGTTCTGGTGACGAAAGATTGGCGCATTTCATGGTAGAAACCTTGAAGTGGATTCGGGTCGTCCGATTAAAGGAGGCCACGTGTCGTGAGATTTCCCATTTTGGGAAATCGGGAATCGAGAACTTGGGAGTTCTGGTGACGAGAGATCATGATGTAGGAGCATCACCGACTCATCAAGTGAGCCAACGCGGGAGCGGAAGACAGCTGGGTAAACTAGCACAAATTTTGAAAATGCTTTGGGACTGTTGTGCAAATCTTAAGTGAATCATTTAATATGAGGTGCACTTGTACATTGTAAATGGACCTTGAGTGGATAGCTCTCGTCCTTAGGTAGATAGTCAACATTTAATAGATTTAATGCAGTTAGATAGGAATTTAATTCTAGATTTGATAGCGTAGAGTCCAAGAGGGAAAACAGATATAGACACCCTCATTGTATCATTGTAATGTTAGCTTGAGCCTGAGCAAGAATAATCAATTGGGAAGCATTCAGAAGTAGTAGAAGAGCAAGAAGAGAATTGTAGGAAGAACACCCATGTACAGGCATTTGAATTAATAGAGGAAATCTTTGATTCAAATTCATGGTTTGTGTTGTTTCTCTATGTATTGATGTTATGCTCATGAATGTTTGCTTCCTGTCATACATTTACTTTTATATACTGTGTGTGTGATTTCATGTGTGAATTGAAGCCTGAGAGAGTTAAAGGATGAGTTTCAATTGTTTCTCTAATTGAGCCAGAGGGTTCCTGCAAGGAGTGAACTCGAATTTTTCCGCAAGGAGTGCATTGACAAAGGGTTCTATTAGAGGTAGCTTTTGTTCTCATTTCCTCGAAGGTGCATTTAGGCATAGTGTCGTGTAAGGAGTGCACATGCCAGAGAGAGAAGTCTCAGAGTTGCGATTCTGAGCGAAGTATCGAGAGACTGTTGCTGCAAGTGTGCATAGAGACAGGGGAGGTTGAACACTTGAAGTGTTTTCTGAGTTGTTGCAAGGAGTGGGAGCAAAGGGTCCCAATTTCAAAGAGGCTGAAAAGATGGAAAAAGCTCAGGAGGAGTAGAGCCTTTGAATCTGTTGAAGGACTACACAGAAGGTTTCACATCAAGGAAATTCTCAAGGAGAAGGAAGTGACGAACAAGATCTTGTGGAGGGAACTCGTGGAAATCCTTTCAGCCGCTAGATTGGTAAGAGTTGCATTGGGGTTAATCTCTAGTGAATAGAGGCATCGAAATTCAGCATTTCGTGAATTCCGGAAGCAAAGAAATCACAACCTCCAGAATCATGATCTGCGATATCCCGATAGGCTCAGAACCATCCATCATGTGGGACACATGTTAGGAGATCCCGGGAAGTTGGGGTTTGGAGAATTGGGGGTTTTGAGAATAGGAAACACCTACCCCTCGGAATCGTGAAACATGATATCCCGATGGAAGGATCGTGTGGTCACAGTCAGGGTTAGTGGAAGCCAGGTGGCATACCATATCGGGGATTGGGAAAAGGTAAGTCCCGAATCCTTTGGCATTAGGATTCGTGATCCCGCGATTTCTGAAATCCTGATAGAGGTGATGGGAGGTGGAAAATTCAACCCGCACGTGTGCATCGGAGTATCGGCACATCAGGGTTCGGAGTTCAGAAATTCAATTTGTTGACGTTGTGAGTAGCGATTTTCGATAGGGAGGATCCCTGATAGGAACAGGAGAGCGTTGACATTTACCCATCGGGTTTTGGGGTATTGTGAAGTAAGAGGTGCATGACCACGAGACTTGCGAAATCACGAGGTTCGATTTCCTGATCATTAAGGGAGATCAATTGAAGAGTTGTTGTGGGTAAGGAAGATTCCCGATAGGGAATTAGAGGAACCTTTGAGTTCTTCGGACCGTGAATGAGAGAAGGTCCTGAGGAAGCGAACGTGCTCCGAGGAGTGCGGCTGCATTCAGTTGTGGTATCAGAGAAGGAATTTTTCTTTTCTTTCTATAGCATAGAGAAAGGAAATTCGACATGCTGCCCAGGAGAGAAAGACAGTCACCTGATCCATAAGATAGGGAGGTGAGGAGAAGAGGAAGGAAGGTAGTCAATCCAAAAATGGAGAGATAGATGAGAGATCTCCGAGCAAGACTTGAGGACATGGAGACAGTGCAGAGATGCACAACTAGTGCAGGGGATCTGAGTGATTCCGACAGTGAAATTGAAGTTGAATGCGAAGAGGAAGTTGCAGTCGAGGGTGCAGTGAATGAACGTCTAATTAAAGCTATTTCCAATATGGGGGCAAAAGCGAAGATGGACATTCCCGTTTATGAAGGAAATCTGGATGCAAAAGAGATACTAGATTGGATTAGAGCTCTTGATACCTACTTCGACTATGAAGATATCGAAGAGGATAAGAAGGTTAGACATGATGTCACATGCTTGAAGGGACATGCAGCCTTATGGTGGGACGAGCTACAAGCAGACAGACGCTACAAAGGCAAGCAGAAGATTAAGAGTTGGGATCGAATGATCGTGAAGATGAAGGCAAAGTTCATCCCAAGAGATTATCAAATCACTCTATTCAGGAGAATGCAGAACCTGAGACAGAAACTGATGACAGTGAAAGAATACACTGAGGAATTCTATCGACTGAACATCATAGCAGGTCATTGGGAGAGTGATGATGAGAAGGTTTCCAGATATCTGAATGGTTTGAGATACGACATTCAGGATGAATTAAGCATGGTTACCATCAGGACGGTGGATGATGCTTATTAGATGGCTCTGAAAGTAGAGGAGAAGCTGAGCCATAAGCAAGCACAGTGAGGGCGAGGCAGGAGTCAACCCAGAGGCAAAGTAGTTGCCTAGGACAAATACCAGAAGCCCAAGGAGGAATGGAAGAAACCTCAACGTAAGGTTGAAAGAGGTGGAACCTCACAGCGAGGGCCATATGTTGAATAGAGAGGGCAACATACAGAGCAGAGTGGAGGATATGTTGATGGAAACACTTTTCCTCGTACTAGAGGTAGAGGAAGAGGTCGAGGTGGAGTAATCACATGATTCACATGTGGAAAGAACGGGCACAAGTCTTATGAGTGTCCATAGAAAAAGAAGGACATTGGAGAAGCTCACATCACTAAGGCGCAGAGGCGTGATGTTGTGGCAAAAGACGTTGAAGGCAGAAGATCGCTTATGATGCGGAAATTCCTTTTGACACCTGAGAAGGAGGTAGAGAGTTCAGCTCAAAGGACCAAACTGTTCAGAACAGCTTGCAAGACCAAGGATAGGGTGTTCAAGGTCATTGTAGACAGTGGTAGCACAGATAATCTCATATCCACAGAGATGGTAGAGAAGCTGGAGCTGGAGACAACTGATCATCCCAGCCCATACAGAGTTTCATGGCTACAGAAGGGACACCAGGTAACTATTACTAAACAATGCTTGGTTGAATTTAAAATAGGAGGATATAATGATAAGATTTTATGTGATGTTATCCCCATGGATGTATGTCATTTATTGCTGGGTAGACCATGGCAATATGACAGGAATGTGATTCATGATGGGAGAATGAACACATATACTCTGGAGAAAAATGGGAGAACCCATATGTTGCTTCTGATAAAGGATAAGGAAGTGAATCCGGAAGTAAGCAACACAATACTTTTCATGAGCGGGAAGGAACTTCTTACGGAGGTTAAGAAGAAAGAAGATCCACAATTCTTTGTGGTCAGAAAACCGAGGATTGTTCTAACTAGCACAAGAGTGGATGATTTACTAGATGAGGTTTAGGAACTGTTGGAAGAGTTTGCTGACATCATAGTGGATGAATTACCTTGTTCGTTACCACCGATGAGGAGTGTGAGTCATCACATTAATCTCATACCAGGAGCTAGTTTACCGAATAAAGCTGCGTACAGGTTGACGCCGCAAGAGAATGAGGAGGTCAAGAAGCAGGTCCAGGAGTTGTTGGACAAAGGGTTGGTCAGAGAGAGTTTGAGTCCATGTGCTGTTCCGACAGTACTTAGTCCAAAGAAGGATGGAGGTTGGAGAATGTGTACCGACTCAAGAGAAATCAACAAGATAACTATCAGGTACAGGTTTCCATTGCCGAGGATGAATGAACTGATGGATTGCCTAAGTGGGGCAAAGTGTTTTTCAAAGATAGATTTGAAAAGAGGATACCCCAGATTCGCATGAGGGAAGGCGATGAATGGAAGACAGCCTTCAAAACAAACGAAGGACTGTATGAATGGCTAGTCATGCCGTTTGGCTTGACGAATGCACTGAGTACCTTTATGAGGTTAATGAATGAAGTCCTGAGGGAATTCATCGGGAAATTTGTCATCGTATATCTGGATGACATACTGATTTACAGTAAATCAGTGGCAGAGCATTTGAAGCATTTGGCCATAGTGACGAAGAAGCTAAAGCAGGAGAAGATGTTGATTAATATAAAGAAGTCCTCATTTATGAAGACAGAGCTCATTTATTTGGGTTTTGTTATATCTGCAAATGAGTTGAGGATGGATCCGGATAAGGTGGAAGTGATTAAGAATTGGCCATCACCGAGAAATATTTTTGAGGTGAGAAGTTTTCATGGTTTGGCTAGTTTCTATCGAAAGTTCATTAGGAATTTCAATGGAATTAGCGCAGTGATGATGGATACAGTGAAGAAGCGGCCTAAATATTTTCACTTGACCGAAAATTCTGAAAGGATCTTCAATCTGTTGAAGTGGAAGATCACTGAACAACCAGTGTTGGTGTTGCCGGATTTCCAAAAGACATTTCAGGTGAAATGTGACGCGAGTGGATTTGCCATAGGAGCGGTCTTGAGTTAGGAAGACAGGTCGGTTGCATATTTCAACGACAAGATGGATGAGGCAAAGTTGAAATACCTCACGTATGATAAAGAATTTTATGCTATCATACAGGCGTTGAAGTAGTGGAGGCATTACTTGATCCCGAAAGAATTTGTATTGTACAGTAATAATCATGCATTACAGTTTGTAACTCAACAGGAGAAGTTGAATCAGAAACATGCTAAATGGGTAGAGTATATGTAGAATTTCACATTTGTGATTAAGCATATTTCGGGTACTGCTAACAAAGTGGCTAATGCTTTGAGCAGGAAGTGTTTGTTGCTGCAGGAATTCAGAGTCAAAACATTGGGTTTTGAAAATCTCAGGGACATGTACGTAGGTGATGCAGATTTTGCAGAAGCGTATGAAGCAGCTGGGAATCCATTTCTCAGAGACAGAAGCCCTTGGATAGATTATATGATCCAGGAGGGATTGTTGTTCAGAGGCAATCAATTGTGTATTCAAAAATGCTCCATGAGGGAGAACCTGTTAAAAGAGAAGCATAACGGTGGATTGGCAGGACATTTTGGCCATGACAAAACGTTCGCGAAGATGAATGAGTCATATTTTTGGCCGGGAATGTGAGAAGATGTCAATAGGTTTGTTGATAGATGTAGAGTTTTCCATCATTCGAAGGGGAGGAAGAAGAATGCAAGTTTTTATCAGCCATTGCCCATACCAGAGAGGCCATGGGAGGCGATAAGCATGGATTTTGTATTGGGGTTGCCAAAGACACAAAGAGGTGTTGATTCAATATTTGTGGTAGTAGATAGGTTTTCTAAAATGGCACATTTTATCCCATGCTAGAAGACCAGCGATGCGACTCACATCGCAAATCTGTTTTTCAAAGAGGTCATTTAACTTCATGGATTGACGAAAAGTATAGTTTCGGACAGGAACACCAAATTCATAGGGCATTTTTGGAGGACCTTATGGAAGAAGCTGGGAACTAACTTGGCATTTAGTTCTGCTTACCATCCTCAGACATATGGGAAAACAAAAGTGGTCAACATGAGTCTGGGAGATTTGCTGAGGAGCTTGGTGACAAAACACCACAGCAGTTGGGACTACATATTGCCACAGGCAGAGTTTGCATACAATGACTTAGTGAATCAGAGCACAGGAAAAAGTCCATTTTAGATTGTTTATGGTGTGCAACCAAGAGGAGTTTCTGAATTGCGAGATTCAGAACAGACTGCTACTAGCAGCGCTAGTGTAGAAGAATTCGCTGAAGCGATGAAGGAACTTCACAGCCAAGTGAAGGAGCGACTGCTAAAATCAAGTCAGGAATATAAGCATAGAGCAGATCAACATCGGAGACAAATTCAGTTTGAAGTTGGTCATCTAGTTATGGCACACTTGAGGAAGGAAAGGTTCCCGAAGGGAACATACAATAAATTGAAAATGAAAAAAATTGGGCCATGCAAGGTCTTGAGAAAATTCCATGAAAATGCTTATGAGATAGAGTTGTTGGATGGCATCGAAATATCTCTGATATTCAATATCGCAGATTTATACCCATACAGGGATGGAGAAGCAGAGACTGGAACTGAGGATCCAGTAATCCAATGGATGAAACAGATGCCACTTGCAGAGAAACCGCAAATGGAATGCATACTGGACAAGAGAGTGGGTAAGAAGACCAAGAGGAAGGAATACTTCGAGTATCTGGTCAAATGGAAGAACCATCCAGTTTAATATGCCAGATGGGAGAGCAAAGATAAGATACAGAAGCATGGATAGACCGTGTAGGAGCTCATGGACAGGAGCCCATGAAAGTTTTCAAGCCGAGGAGTATGATGCAGGAGCATCACCGACTCATCAAGCGAGCCAGCACGGGAGCAGAAGACAGCTGGGTAAGCCAACACAAATTTTGAAAATGCTTTGGGACTGTTGCGCAAATCTTAAATGAATCATTTAAGATGAGGTGCACTTGTACATTGTAAGTGGACCTTGAGCGGATAGCTCTCGTCCTTAGGTAGATAGTTGGCATTTAATAGATTTAATGCAGTTAGATAGGAATTTAATTCTAGATTTGATAGCGTAGAGTCCAAGAGGGAAAATGGATATAGACACCCTCGTTGTATCATTGTAACGTTAGCTTGAGCTTGAGAAAGAATAATCAATTGGGAAGCATTTAGAAGCAGCAGAAGAGCAAGCAAGAATTGTAGGAAGAACACCCATGTACAGGCATTTGAATTAATAGAGGAAAGATTTGATTCAAATTCATGGTTTGTGTTGTTTCTCTGTGTATTGATGTTATGCTCATGAATGTTTGCTTCCTGTCATACATTTACTTTTATATACTGTGTATGTGATTTCATGTGTGAATTGAAGCCTGAGAGAGTTAAAGGATGAGTTTCAATTGTTTCTCTAATTGAGCTAGAGGGTTCCTGCAAGGAGTGCACTCGAATTTGTCCGCAAGGAGTGCGTTGACAAAGGGTTCAATTAGAGGTAGCTTTTGTTCTCATTTCCTCGAAGGTGTAGTTAGGCACAGTACTGTGCAAGGATTGCACAGGCTAAAGAGAGAAGTCTCAGAGTTGCGATTCTGAGCGAAGTATCAAGAGACTACTGCTGCAGGTGTGCACAGAGTCAGGGGAGGTTGAACACTTGAAGTGTTTGCTGAGTTGCCACAAGGAGTGCGAGAAAAGGGTCCCAATTTCAAAGAGGCTGAAAAGCTGGAAAATCTCAGGAGGAGTAGAGCCTTCGAATCTGTTGAAGGACTGCACAGAAGGTTTCGCATCAAGGAAATTATCAAGGAGAAGGAAGCGACGAACAAGATCTTATGGAGGGAACTCGTGGAAATCCCGTCAGCGGTTAGATTGGTAATATTTGCACCGGGGTTAAGCTTTTGTGAATAGAGGCATCAGAATTCGGCATTTCGTGAATTCCGGAAGCAAAGAAATCACAACCTCCGGAATCACAATCCGCGATATCCCGATAGGCTCAGAACTGTCCATCGTGTGGGACATGTGTTAGGAGATCCCAGGAAGTCGGGGTTTGGAGAATCGGGGGTTCTGAGAATAGGAAACACCTGCCCCTCGAAATCGCGAAACGCGATATCCCGATGGAAGGATCGTGTGGTCATAGTCAGGGTTAGTGGAAGCCAAGTGGCATACCATATCGGGGATCAGGAAAAGGTAAGTCCCGAATCCTTTGGCATTAGGATTCGCGATCCCACGATTTCCAAAATCCCAATAGAGGTGACAGGAGGTGGAAAAGTCAACTCGCACATGTGCATCGGAGTATCGACACATCAGGGTTCAAAGTTTAGAAATTCCATTTGTTGACGCCGCGAGTAGCGATTTCCGATAGGGAGGATCCCCAATAGGAACAGGAGAGTGTTGACATTTACCCATCGGGTTTCGGGGTATTGTGAAGTAAGAGGTGCGTGACCACGAGACTCGTGAAATCACGAGGTCTGATTTCCCGATCATTAAGGGAGATCAATTGAAGAGTTTTTGTGGGTAAGGAAGATTCCCGATAGGGAATCAGAGGAACCTTTGAGTTCTTTGGGCCGTGAACGAGAGAAGGTCCTGAGGAAGCAGACATTCTCCGAGGAGTGCAGCTGCATTTAGATCAGGATGTTCCATGGTGTAAACCCTGAAGCAGTCATAGAACGACCGATTTCGGGTGGCTACGTGTCGAGAGATTACCCGTTTTGTGAAATCGGGGATCAGGGATTTGGGAGTCCTGTTGACAAGAGGTTGGGCTCTCGCCTTGAAAAATACCAACAGAAGAGAGACCATGGTCATATGGGAAGAGGTCATATTGACCAAGGCATAACCCAAGGGGATAATCACTGATTTAGGCTTGTTTGGCACTTCGGCGTTTCAGCACTCAGGATACCGAAGGACATGTTCCCTTGTGATCTCAAACCCTGAAATCCAGACTTATAAATATCGAGATGTTAACAGGTGGTTAAGATCTGATGAATGGAAAAGATCCTCTTGGAGGATCCAGGGTCTGGGATGACCATGAAATGTGAGGAAGAGACGTCGTCTTTAAGTTGGGGTGCGAATGCGCATTAGGGTAAGTAGATCTGGATGGCTAGAGTCCACCCGTCCAGATCTACGACTGAGGCTTCATTCTGGAGCCCCCTTGTTGTTCTTCCTTTAGTGGTGAGGGGGGGGTCCAGAATCAAATGCACAACTCTTGAATGGTCAGGATTTATTCACCTTGATCAACGGTGTTTGTTAGGACCATGCTATGCACCTTTTTGCCTATACCTTTTGTCATTATTATACCCTTCATCACTAGTATTTAGACTCACATTATCACCTCACCTGATCATTCCAAGGTATATAATGTCCTTTCTCATT
>JASDQU010354541.1:0-12057 GCA_032191745.1 Picea mariana
TAGAAGCGGAAGCTTCTATTAGGTCTTCTTACATCTGCCTTGTTCTATTTTATTGAAAGGCCTTATTAATATTGACCTTTATTACATCTGCATATATTATTTTACCTGTGTGCGGGTTAGGACCCTAACAAAAGTATTCCACTACGTGACCATTCTCCTGTTTCATTGTCTCCTCAAGTCTTCCACAAAATGTTAAGATTGTCGGAGCCAACATTGACCTTCAGAGGACAAGACTGCAAGCAGTTCCTAGAAAAACATGATAATGGGTTGGACCTCTTACCCGAGTTCTGGGAAGACCCGACATCAGTTCCTGAAGATATCACAAAGTTGTAGGTCAGTTCCTTTAGAAATCCATTTTGGGAAATTTCTTGGCTGTTTACAAGAATAACCGGATAGGAATCCATGACAAGCATTTCCTGCATGGTTCTTTATATTTTGTATTTCACAGTCAAGGAAGAATCCGTTTTTTATTGGGGGAAGATAATTTCCATTTAAATCTATTCCCAATTTTCACGATTCAAAGAAGAGAATAAATTTTATATGTCATCCTACTTGATTTTCGCGATAACACATTACTGTCTATTTTCAAAACTATCTCTATCCAAGCAGATAAACTATGCATTCGACCCAGTAACATTTTGGTACCAGGCCTTGTGGAGGTACAAGGCCTCCCATTGTTTTTATGAGGTTTTAATGAATTTTTCTCGGTTTTCAAATATTTATTGTTAGGAAATGATGCTCTCTAGATGTCTGGCCAGGAAACCAAGTTTTTGGACAGGAAGGGGACACTTGAAAAAATGGAAAATTACAGTGTAATAATGATTTTTGGCTCCAAGGAAAATCCCACTTTCCTTCCATGTCACTTCACAGAAAAATGTTTGTTACAGAAATAACAAGGCAATACAACTACTGGTTGCATTTTTTCCATGGAAAAAGAAAAAAACAGTTCATTCCTCTGCCTTGGAAAGTCGGGGACTTCGTGTTCAGGAACGTCAACAATATTGACGAATTCGCAGGCCATTTCAAGAACTTGAACCTAATATATGTTGAAAGGCTAAGAGGGTTCGACCCTAATGGGATTTTTCTATAACATTTTCTAGTAGTTGGCTTTAGAAACTCTTTTATCCATACATACCTGAATGAAGATAGAGACAATGAAGAAAACACTCCTGCTCTTGATGATGGCGATGTAGAGACATTGCAAAGCACAACTGAATTGTACAAAAAATAGAGAAAAGGATCCAGTGAGAAGAGTGTGTAGTCTCCGGCCAACACTCCCAAGAGAACGACATCACGGAGAATCGCTTCAATGGACCACCCCATTAAGAAAGAAACCTAGAAATATTCAAATGGAGGAGGAAATAAGAACCCTCATGAAAAAATTGATAGTTCTCATAAGCTTCCCGTGAAGAAGAAGAGAAAAAACGTTGTAGGGCAGGCAGAAGAGCCCAAAACTGAAAGTGAGAACATACAATTTGAGACTGAAGTGGATGACGTGTTCTCCAAATTTGATTAGCCTATGGATGTGATGAACCATATTTCCACAATCGAAATAGCTAAGACTGATTTTTTTGACAAATATGAATCCTTCGTATTCCAGAGTGTTGTTTTTTATAGCCATTCTAAAAATTTAATTATTGAAAAGAGAGATGTAACAAATAAGAAAAGGAAATATCGTTCAGAGATTAACCTAAGGAACATGCATCCGTCCCAAATATCCCTATTCTATTGATGAGTCCATTGGAGGAATTGAAGCGGAGAATGCCAGACTGAACGAATGAATCAAGGAATTGGAGGAGGATTTGATTCCTACCCTATTTTTTTCCAGTCCTTTAGTAAAAACCGTGCCTGTTGTTAGAAATAGAATTCACCCTCAGATTTCGTAGAAGGTAAGCCCAGTACCCATCAGTTTATACAGTAATTGTAAATGATTTTTAGGTGATCAAATGGAGAGGACTCAATGATAATAGTGTTCTAACTTAGAAATATGGACTAGCATGCATAAGCAATTGAGTTCTAGAATCAACTTTAGTCAGTAAGTTGGAGTAAGGGTGAATAGAGGAAATAATTTGGTGAGGAGAATGTAGAGGTCTGATATGGACATCAGGTCTTCTAGTAGCCTAAGGAGGAAAAAATTAAATGCAAGATCCTCTTGAATTCAAATCTCAAAGAAACTGAAACAAATTATAACAACACTATAATACAACATTCATCATAATACAGTCATAACAATCCATGTGAATCATTCAATCATGAACTCTCTCAGTATCAGAGGAAAATAAGATGGAGCAAGAAATCTGACTTAGATTAACCAAGGTGTCTCAAAAAAAAATACATAACCAGAGAACCAGGGCTCTTCATAAAAATATTACAATCGCAAGGAGCCTAGCTCAACCATTCGACCTTAACAAAATATCAAAACTGTCTATAAATACTCAGAAATATTGCAACCACCAGGAGTGTGATCAGACGACTGCCTTCAAATCCTTCATTTGTCACCTGCTCTCTCAAATTATGTAGGTTTCCTCATGTCAGATGCGAGCCAGGCACAATTATGTGCTTTAGAGGAAAAATTTCCCATAAGGAAGCTTCAGATCATTAGCATGCCTTCATGGCTATGCTCTACAATGCTTTCCATTTATGTGGTGAGATGAGGTCTCAACTGCCGCACCCAATCTTCAATAACTACCTTCATTGGGATCAAGACAGGGCCTAACACTCATGAATGTTTCCAGGCGGTGCCATATGAATTTTGCGAGTCAATCCTGACATCTCGAGGCCAAGCAAATATTCCTCTGTGACCAATACAAATGCTTTCAATATTTGGCACAACTCCTCTCCATCTCTCCATCTTCAATGTTACCTAGGGCCATGACCCTATGCAATTGGGCTTCATGTGGGTCTAGACATCTCAAAAGCACTCCTAAAGGGTCTTTCCAATATAAAACTTGATCAATCAGACAATATTTAATCGATTTGAGCTTCAAAGCTCTTACCTTTCTCTTTCCCATGCCATCAGGAGGTTGTAACTTCTGTAAGAAAAATATAATGTCTTTGTACCAAGTGCATCCTGCCAACAAGGGTGTGACTTTAGGATCTTCATCAGAGAACTCAGCTTGCTGATTCTCTGAAAAACTATTGATGAAATTGAACCCCAAGGCTTTATAAGTAGATTCAACAAGCAACCTAGCTAAACCTTGACCTTTAACCAATTTGGTAGGCTTTATTTCAAGATCAAATTCAAGGATTTTGGAAATCGACTTGCTCCTTCTTCCATCTATGACAGGCTGAATGAGGATCTCCTTCACAGAGTTTGAAGGGACATATGCTATGAATTTTGAATGTAGCACATAAAATCTGAAAGCTTTGAGAGATTTAACCAAAGCATAGCCTTGATTTTCCATGATGTCATACTTTATTTCAACATCTCTTAGTGCCCTACTGAAAAAGGAAATGGGATGCTCTAACCCTTCGGCATTTTTCTGCAATAAAACAACTGCTACTGTGTCAAATGAAGAAAAAGAGAAAATCATAAACTCCTTGGAGTAGTTAGGACTGATGAGCACAGGTGCTTTAGTCAAGGACTTATTTATTTGGTCAAAAGAGTTATGATATTCAAAAGTCCATTTGATTTCATTTCCTTTCCTCAACATGGTTGTGATAAAATTTACCAACTCAACAAAATTTGAAACAAACCTTCATAGAAAATTAATTTTCCCCAAGAAATACTTAACTTCTTTCTTGGATCTAGGGAGTGACAAAGTTTTGATATCTTCTACATTGCTTTAATCAATCCTTACTCCCTCAGTTGACACAATGTGACCCAATAATTTCCCTTCTTTCATGGCAAATAATGATTTTTTTGGATTTAGAGAGAGGCCAAATCTTCTACATTTCAAGAAGACTCTTTTCATATGATCATAATGTTCTTTATCAGATCGTTAGAACATTGTTATGTCATCCAAATAAATGACTACAAACTTGTCCTTCTCTTCAATAAAATCTATGTCCATGGCTCACTGAAAGGTTGCTCCTACATTCATCAATCCAAAGGGCATCTTAGCGTACATGAATGTACCCCAAGGAGTTGTGAAGGTTGTCTTCTCTCTGTCTTCAGGTAAGACAGAGACTTGATTGTAGCCATAAAATCCATCAATCATAGACATCCTGGATGCACCCGTCACCCTCTGTAATATGTGTTCCATCTTGGGCAAGGGGTAATTATCTTTCTTAGAGCTTCTGTTCAGATTTTGGAAATCAACACAAAGTCTAATTTCTCCATTATTCTTTCTCACTAGGACCAAGTTGGCCACCCACTCAGAAAATCTCAAAGGAACGATAATATGAGCACCAAAATATTTTTTACCTCTTTCTCCATAATAGGTAGTAGTATAGGATTTATTTGTCTCAATTTCTGCCTAAATGGTTTGACTTCCTCCTTTAGTGTTATATTATGCTCTATGATACTTATGTCATATGTTTTGAGGTCTTCATATGTCCAGGAAAAACCATCAACAAATTCTTTTAACAATGCATCGTATTCATCTCTTTTTTCTCTTGACAAGATGCTTGACAATTTGACAAATTTTGGGTCCTTCTCTGTACCAATATTACACTCAGATACATCAACCTTTAAAATTTCATGGCACATCGTTCTCATCGAACAATCTTTCTAAAGTAAATAGTCCCTTTGGAATGTGGTTTCTAGGCAACTGAACAATATGGTGATTAGCAATTTTATTGAAAAATACATTATCATGAGGGTTACTTTTGGAATCATGATCCTAATCAATGTGTAATGCAGAGAACTCATTGACATACTTAAGAAACTTTATGATCTCAAGATCATCCTCAAATACCTTCCAATGCTTGACATTGTCAGGTGTAGAGGGTCCATATTTCACCTCTATATCATACTTGAGTTTAGGTGGCAATGGGATTCTGAAATGGCTTTCTGAAACAACCAAAGAATCAACGATGGTATTCTCCCTTCTTGGAATAAACAAAATGTTGAAAGATACGAAGAAATTGTCGATTAGGTCCCACACCTCATTCCTGTAAGTCATAAGCCTAGGGTGCTTAGCTTGATAAATATTTTTGATCTGATGAAAAATTAGCTTTGCATATCCAAATATTGATTGCTCTTCTATCCCCATGTCCTTTGCATCCCTTAAACCTAAAACAAGAGCTTCATACTCTGCCAAATTGTTGGTAGCTTCAAATTCTAACTTGTAGGACAATGGTATGGTATCTTGACACGGTGAAACAAAGACTACTCCATCACCAATACCTTCCTTAGAAGAGGCTCCATCAAAGAACATCTTTCAAACAGGGGTAGTTGGAGGAGGGATTTCACAAAAAGAAATGGATTGTTTTATGATTTCAATAGGAGGTTCAGGAGTATCAGTCAATTGCAATATGTTGGATCCCAAATCAGTGTCAAAAGAAAAAATAGGATTGTTGGTGGGGTTTTCTTCATCATTGATGATGTACACAAGTTGTGCTTCCCTGATAAGTCTCCTTTGTTCACTCTTGAATACAGGAATGGTGGCATATGAAAGGTCCATCTGCAAGGTTACCCCCAGTCTCTTTATCCAAGATCTAGACATGATCATCCTGAACTTAGGGTGAACATCAACAACTATGATATCCATGACTATGCTCTTCATTGGCAGTTGGAATAGGGACACTCATAGGTATTTGATAACCCCAAGGCACTTCACCTTTCTGGAGATAAAATAATATATGTCGTGATAGGATTTTGTAACCTCCAACCCGAGCTCTTCCATGACAATCTTAGGCATAAAACTTTGAGATGCCCATGAATCCATCAAGCAGTTATGCAACACCTTATAATGGATGTTCAATGAATTGTATAAGGGGGGGGAGGAGTCATATATATCCTCTATCAAAGGCCCTAACATGACAAATGGCTTTTCATCTTGGAGGTTAACCGAGTCTGTGGAGTGAGATGTAGGTTTGGGATAGAAAATTTTTGATAGGCACCTTTTGAAATCCTCGTGCTTGACTAACTTTGAGATAGGCACATGGATCCTAATCTTTTGAATCTCTTGCTCAAAGATATAAGAGGAGGGAGGCTTTAGAATATCCTTCACCTCTAAGATAGGACTTTTGACCATTGGTGGGGGACTGTGTGCTTTCCTCTCTTTTCCATTGTCTTCCATATATTTAGTAGGTTTCTCAGCTCTAGCAGGATGCTTAGGAATGTCAGGCTTTGCTTCTTTCTTCTTGGATATGAGGTTATATATATTCAGATCGTTGTTGTTCTTTTCTCCTTTGCTCAGCTCATTCAATTGATTACTTGTGAGGGCCTCTTCGTATGCAGACTGAGTTAAATGAAGGGATGAAGAGGTATCTCCAAGGCAATGGATCTCATGATCAATATCTTCTTCCTCTTCATTTTCATCAGTAACCAGGTTATTTTGGAGAGGATTTTGGATTTTTTGATCATCTTTGTCCCTGTTTCTCTGATCTCTTTGGATGATCTGAGGGGCATTAGTTGGTATTTTGAAACTACCCCTATTCTCAGTATTTTTGGAATTCTTATAGCTCTGCTTTCCTTCTAATTCAATATTTTCCATTCTAGCAAAAAGTGATTTTAGTAGCTTGGTCACTTCATTCGTTTGAGGGGGGAAAACAGAGGAACTATAAGTCAGAGTTTCAGACCTACCTTTTCCTTTGTCTCTATCATCTTTACTCCTAATTTTGTCAACTGCCAATATATTGGATTCTACTTCAAGGGATGCATCTAGCATATGAGCCAAGGAGGTAGCTATTATTTCTCTCAAAAGGAGGCAAAAATCAGGGTCAAAAGCACTAGAATAAGTCATCTTGATAAAGGTTTTTGTAGGTTTAATTTCACCGGGAATATTTTTATACATCTTATTAAATCTCTTCGAGAAGTCTAAAACAGATTCCCCCTCTTCTCTCTTAAGTGCCCCAAATTCTGTAATATAATAAAGGAGATATTTTTTATTCCCCCATTGTCTTAAGAATGAATTATCCAGAGCAACAATCCCATCAGTATATCTAGGAAGAAAGTCCTTAAACCAGTCCCTGGTATCACCATCAAGGCTCTGTACAAAAACTCTCATCCACACATCTTCATTTTCGATGACCTGAATCTCTACAAATCTATAAAAGGATGCAAGGTGCTCTTCTACAGTCACGTTTCCCTCCCCTGTGAACTGGGGCATGTACTTAAGGTAGTCCATGGCTGGGAGAGCATTCATAGGTTGAGGTAAAACTAGAGGGGCTTATCTAGCAACCAATATCTCATCCATCTTGTTCCTAGGAGGATTATCACCTACCATTTGGATGTGAACTAGAGGAGAATATGGAGGAGATGGAGTTTGGATAGGTGAGACTGGGGCTATGCTTTTAGGAGAAAAAGGAAAAGGCTAAGAATTAGGAGATAAAGATGAGGGGCTAGAGGTAACAAAGGTTTCCCCTTTTGTAACTGCAACAAATCTAATAGGGGAAGGAGTGGTAAAGCCTGGAGTGGTAAATCATTCTAAGGTCCTTGGTATAAACCACTTCACAACTTCAGGGGAGATAGGAGTGTCAAAGGTTTCTCCTTCCAAACCAAGAATAAGAGGGGAGAAATCAACAGGAAAACTCCCAAAATTTAAATTTCTTGAAACTCCAACAAACGGTATAATAGGAGAATTAGAATAAGCTACTAAATTTTGTAAACAGGGATTAAGAAGATTACCAGGATCTCCTAATCCAACAGTTGAATTACCTTCTTGAGTGGTTTCTCCTTTTCTAATAATTTTCTCCAGGTCAGCTTCAAGTGTGGCTAGAGACAGCTGTGGAGTAGACCTCATGTGTCTGCCTTTCAGAGCCACAAATGAAATAGTGGAGTCGCCAAGTGAAATTTGAAATATTCAATGGTACTGATATCTGAGGCACCTTCATAATCAAAGTTTCTTTGTCATTCTATCCCAAGGAAAAGTATTCAATTCGTTCCCTAGCAACGACGCCAGAAATGTTAGCACTAGAAGTCACCCTCAGATTGCATAGAAGGTAAGCCCAGTACCCATCAGTTTATACAGTAAATGTAAATGAGTTTTAGGTGATCAAATGGAGAGGACTCAATTGTAACAACATTATAACTCAGAAATCTGGACTAGCATGCATAAGCAATTGAGGTCTGGAATCAACTTCTGTCAGTAAGTTGGAGTAAGGGTGAATAGAGGGAAGAATTTGGTGAGAAGAGTGTAGAGGTCTGCTGTGGACATCAGGTCTTCCAACAGCATAAGGAGGAAAAACTTAAATGCAATATTCTCTTGAATTCAAATCTCAAAGAAACTAAAAGAAATTATAACAGCACTATAATACAACATTCATCATAATACAGTCATAACAATCCATGTGAATCTGTCAATCATGAACTCTCTCAGTATCAGAGGCAAATAGTATGGAGCAAGAAAGATGACTTAGATTAAACAAGATGTCTCAAAAGCAAATACATAACCAGAGAACAAATGTTCTTCATAAAAATATTACAATTGTAGCGAGCCTAGCTCAACCATTTGACCTTAACAAAATATCAAAACTATCTATAAATACTCAAAAATGCTACAACCAGCAGGAGTGTGATCGGATCACTACCTTCAAAGCCTTCAGTTGATGCCTTATCTGTTAGATTGTGCAGGTTTTTTCTTATCATATGCGAGCCAGGTGTATTTATGTGATTTATAGGAAAAAATGCCCATAAGGAAGCTTCAGATCACCAACATGCCTTCATGGATGTACTCTGCAACAGTTTCCATTTATGGGGTGAGACGAGGTCTCAACTTCCACCCGCAATATTCAATAACTACCTACATTGGCATCAGGACAGGGCTTGACACTCATGAATTTTTCCAGGCAGTGCCATACAAATTTTTTGAGTCAATCCTGACGTCTCGAGGCCAAGCAGATCTTCTTCTATGACCAATACGGACAATTTTGGTCTTTGGCGCAGCTCCACTCCATCGCTCCATCTTCAATGTGACCTAGGGAAATGACCCTATGTAATTGCACAATTGTAGGCAGGACCAAAGGTGGTTTGAAAGAAAACAATTTTTGTCCTTGCAATTCACCATGAACTACCACACGTCCCTTTCCAAAAACCACGGTTCTGATTGTGGCCAACCCTTGAAATTTTAAAACGTGTGCCTTCTGACCCCACACTGGAGCGTGACCATTGATATTGCAATCTGAGATGAGGCTTCCTGATCAATGACCCATCTCTGGCACTTTAGATCGACGGATCGGATCTTCCCTCTTCGAATCAATGGCTGAGATCTGCTTCACAAATCGGCCTTTGGGAATTTCAATTCTCAAACCCCATTTCCCTCTAAGAAAAAACTCTAGAGATGAGTATACGATGATGTGTGGCATTCTGGATTTGGACGGCCAAGATCCACTTTGGGTCTCCGAGACTTCGGGCTTCCACCCTTTGGGATTTCTAAGCACTTCTCATTTCAAATCTCTCGAAGATCATTTCCCAAAAGCCTTGGATCAATTGCCACATGTCCCCTTTAAGATCAACAACTTGTATTCATTTTGGGACCTTTTGTTCTCATGCTATACTTCACGCAAGTTTTCACTCCCGAACGTCCGTGAGCCGTTGATCTAGATTGTTCTCGAAATCTTCACCACTGAAAGATTAAAACTGTCTTTTGCTTATGCTTCAATATCGAAACAAACTGTTTAAGAACGTTGTGCTTTGTGTTCATGACTGCAGCCTGCACGATCAAGGATTTTGACAACTGGATGCAAGATGAGAAAATGGGGAGACCAGGGTGCACAAATGAACAAGGGAAAACAAAAAATGATTTTATCGACCGAATGGGGAAAAACTTCAAGACTCGGCCTGCGAAAAGGATAGAGACAGGGAAAAACTACAGACTTAGGTAGAAACCATAAACCCACAGGACTCTGACAAGTTCATGTGATAACACCTGCCACCCCTAGAGCCAAGTTAAAAGGATCCTCCAACCTCCTCACATCCTGTATAAGCTATGTGGAGAAGAATATCAAGAAAATAATGGAATTAATTACTGAATTCTGGGAAACATCACAAAATATAGCTTCCTTTCAAATGAGGGCACATGCTTTGCATGAACATTTGCAGGAGGATTTTAAAAATGAAGAACATTTTTATCTAGAGATGGTGATCCCTTTTGGAAACCATGTCATCAACATCTCATATCCGAAAAGAAGACAAGAAGATCTCCAATAATCAAACCGAATCAAACAATTAAAAACATGTTGAAAAGAGAAATTTAAGAACCTACATCTCATTGTCGAATCATGTGAACAAGACATATCAGAGAAAGAAGAATTATTCAGAAACCTAACCGAAATAGAATCAGCCAGAAGTACCAATGAGGTTCAATACCCAAACTTAATCCTCAACTCCTTGTCCTGAACCAAGCAAGCCTTCGATGAACAAGTTGATATTTTAAAGGGGTTGTCTTTAGAAAAGTTTTATGACATCCTTGAATATGGTCAAGATGACGTGGAGAACTGGCTAGTGGACTATTCGACACACAATGAAGAAATTGAACTGGCTCTGCATAATATTTCTATTGATCTAAGGAAATTAGAAAATGAGATTTTCAACATAGAAATCCAGGATGAAATCAATGTGGCCCCCATGAGAAGCTACATTGATGAATGGCTCCAAAGGAGAATCGACAAGCTCATCGACGAAGGGCAACATCCAATTGGCACGATTCCAGTGGCCATTGACGAGAGCAATAAAAAGGCATCAGCAAGCAAATAGCAACGGTAGAAAATGATACCATCATAGTAAGTCTATACAGATCACATCTTTCTTTCTTTATCAATCTAGGTATTCCACCTCTTTAAATAGAAATCTNTTAAGGTCTTCTTCTCTATTGTTGCGCACTTCTTCTTTCTTGTAATGGTCCCAAGCCAAATTCTTTCTTGGAATCACTAACTACTACTGATCTATTGATGTGCAGGTATTTATTGAGTTATTAAGTGCATACAAGATTCATCAACACATGAAGATCACAATATATTCAAGATGTAGAAGCACAAGCAAAGATCTGACCTTTTTATTTTGAGCAATGTAAGATCAATACAATAGATGGCCGATCTGGCATAAACCTTAGACGGTCGTACAAGAAATAGATATCAGCTCCTACAAAATGCTCCCGACAATACAAAATAATCCTCCAAAGGTTGGATATACAATGAAGACTGAATCAAGTAGATCTGAGCCATACTAGTGCTCAACCTCCAAGTTGGAAAGTGCCACGCCCTGCTAGAATGATGAAACCCTCAATAATTCGGCACTGCTACCAAAAGTGTCCAATCATCCTGAGAAATATGCCAAATGATAGATCGGGCAACTATAAGGACAACCGAGATGTCCAAATTCCCAAATCCACTCTCAAATCCTGTAGATCTGAATTCCTCCACTGAATGGTGCACCCCACTGGATGACTGAAACCCTAGATGGTTCAGCCTTGATGAAGGAGGCCTCCAAATTCTCTGAAACTCTCCAAGAATATAGATCGGGCTATGAGAATCCAGTGGGAGAAGTTTCGGACTCAGATCTCATGCAGATATCCCTAGATCTGAGTTTTACTAAATCATAGGACGTCCCCTATGGCTCCAAGACGTCCCAATTTGTAGACAAATGTAGAATGATGATAACTCTCTAGAAAATCCCACAAACTGATGGTCCTTCTCTTGCAAACAAAACCCAACTGTCGGAATGGCCCCAGGCCCTTACGATAAGCTGGATCGAACCTCCCTCTAGATGATGGTGCGCCCTTGCTGGAAACAAAAGGATAGTACGACCTGCTCCCTTCTGAAGCGCTAGATGGAGATGGGTTGAGACTAGAATGGTGTGGAAGATTCTTTCATCCCCGAGACCAAGCTGCGGAACAAGTTGAGTGTATATTTCACCACTGAGTTGCTCACAAGGGTTTGTACAACAAAACCCCCAAACTGAATGCTCAAGAGCAATAACAAACGCTAATCCAAAACCAGAATGCCTAATAGGTG
>JASDQU010354549.1:0-11009 GCA_032191745.1 Picea mariana
TGTCTTAGGGCCATCTAGGTTCATCCCTCTATCATTAACAATGCGACGTGCCCTTCAGGACACACTAGGTGCTCCAAGGGTGCCACTCACTTCATCTGTTCCCTTGTGCGATGTGCCCTTCAGGATGCACTACATGCTCCAAGGGTGCCACTCGCCTCATCTATTCCCTTGCACGAAGTGGCCTTCAAGACACATTATGTTCTCCAAGGGTGCCACTCACCTCTTGACTGATTTCGTAGACATCAATAACCCCTGGAGTCAACACTCCGCCAGGTGAGCTTGTGGGAGACTAAGGGATTCTAAGGAATAAGGCCCGCACCTTATTGCATGCCCCTTAGAATCATAGTGAGTGACTGTCGTAGTCTGCCCTCACAGCATTGTGGGTCCTCTTGAACTAGGTAATCGTTAACCTACAGTTTGAGCCACAACAAGAGTGCTAGTAAGTTGTGGCAGGGCTGCTGTCCACACCTCTACCTCATTATCTCTTGTAGTCGTGCATGACCCCTTTACTCCATATGTGAGTATGGTAGGCAAGCTATCGTCAGCCTGCATCATGTCAGAATATATCATGTCAGAATATATCCATATCATATCATCTAATCAGATGCACTAATATCACAGTAAAACAATCAAACCCTAATAGTATACTCCTCGACTCGATCCAGAGTCCAAGGGGTTCTGTCGATGCCTCGACATCCTCTAGGTCCGTAATCTTGCACACTCAGTAAAGCCGATTCAATATCACCTGTCTATGTTAAAGCGGTAAAACAACATGTCATCAACCCATAACGCCTCATAATCAAAATCAAAAGTTTTCATAGCATGATAATCCGGATCACTTGCGAGCAAGTGTCCTCAAAGAATAATTTTGCTCAGTGCGCCAAAGCGGGATGTTACACCTTATATGCACACGAAGTAGCAAGAGGCCTTGACTTTATCTAGAACCCTGCTAAAATAACCTTTTCCAACTTCTTTACCACTAAGCGCTTCCTCACAACTCCCTTCCAGCTTGTATGGTCCTATCAAACTCACTTTCTCACTAATTTTGATGGCCCCAACTATATCCCTGACAAGCTTCATTTTCTTGAATCCATTCAACACCTGGAACCCCATCATCAATAATGATCATTGGATTATTGGTGGATACCTCAACATAATTATCTCTCTGAATGAAAATAAAGGAGGCATCAATATTTCAATATTTCATGTCAAAGCCTCATTTACAAAGCTAGAGGAAAGAAGGACTGAGATACCAATTACGATTCCTCCAAAAGTCAAGCTAGCTTCCATTTTCAACAAAGAAGGGATTAAAATTATGAAGACTCGGAAATAGAACAGAATTAACGATACCCAAGAAAACTAATAAGAACAAAACAAAAATATCATAACAGAAATGCAATTTGAACTTGCATCATCATTCTTGTGATTAGTTTCCTATACCTTAGATTGAAACTCTATACTCTTAACTATATTGTAATATTCACATAGCTCATACGGGTCATATATGAGGTTGATTCCATTTCTTTATCTCTCTCTTAATCAGAGTAAGTAAAACCCGTATGTATTGGATAAGAGTATATGCCCTTTGAAAGACCCTTGTTAATGATCTATTACCCTTTGTATTTACTCAAGCATTTAGTTGAAAATGAGCTTCTATTACCCTTTAGATAAGATACTAGTTGAAGATGGTGATGTATTGACCTTTGTATTTACACAAGAATTGTAATCACTCGACCAAATCCTGCTTGTCCATGAGGTTTCTAATAGGATGGATCTACCAAATGATTTAGAGTCCATTCTCATCCCCTGTATTGATAGGGTCACTGGAAGAAGGTCGGTAAGCATATAAACGATGCTTTATTTAACTGCATATAAACAAATGTTAATCATCGTCAAATAATCTAATAAAAAACTCTTAGTATATAAAAAAGGTCCTTCATAAACATAATTCGAACAACTTGCAATCATATAATACATTTTCTCTATTAATGCCCCCTCCAAGTGTAATACAAACATGTTGATACTTAGTGCCATTGCTTTGTAAATGGCATATTTCTTCCATCCAACCAAACATGGAATAAATTTAATCGTTGATTTTCATGGATTGTGTTCCATACCTGTTGGATGCATGAAATATAATTTCCCATATAGATAACCGCTACTCCGTTACCAGACTTTGACCCATGTACTCTTGGTGGATTTACCAAGGTTATTTGTGCTAATATTAAGAAACCAAAATATATTTGAAATGGTCATGGGTAGTGGAGTTATGAATCACCCTATTATAATGCTCAAATGTGTATGCACTAAGTTGATGGAGATTTTTATTAATTTTTTCTTATTTGTTTTTCTTTCATAATTTTTGTTAGTCAATGTTGGAGATATTAACTCGTACTTGTCTTGTTCTTAAATTTTCATGAATTTACAAAAAATAGATATTGAGGAGAAGTTTCAATAAGGGATTCCCCAAACATTCCTCGCAAATGCTCTAGGCTCTCCATATAAGGAATAAGAGGAACTCCTTCTTCGACTGACTATGAGCGACCAACAAAAATATCATCAGAGGAGATTATCAAACAATTCCCTGAATAGATCAACTGCAGAATGTGCTCAAGAAAGTGATATGGATGAAACCTTCTTATATAGGTTGTGGATTGATACTCCTATACCTAAGAATGTAGGGAATACCTTAGGACAAAAGAATATTTTTGGTAATTTTCTTTGATTTTGATTATTTTTGTTGTATTTTTGTGTATTTAAATTTATGTCAAGTTAAATGTTGTGATTACTTTCAAATGTGTGAGTAGACAATGAGTTTAGAGCAAGGGATGACAATGAAAGAGAGAGTGATTTTCATGAATATTCTAATGTTTGTGCAGAGGGTCAAGGTGGATTTAAGAGGCCACATTATCAATAAACAAAAGATTACACACCTACGTCCACCTATCTTTCGGATGTTGGTGATGAACTTCCCTGGGAAGGGATTACTGAAGCAATGAACCTTGAGTGATGCTCAGGTGTTAAAAGGAGGTTGGAAAATGATTTGGTGGTCTTGGAAATCCATTAGGAGAGTAAACAAAGATTGTAGATTGTTTTTCATTCATTGCAAAACTTTATGGACGCATATCAAAAGTTGGGGCCAACAACTGACAATTTTATCAATCTAACGAGGTAAAAAAATTGAGAGGTGATGGGCCCTAATAAATGAGAGGCAGTAAAAAATAAAGTTTCGAAAGAAAACTCAACTTTGATGTTCAATTTCAAAGATGGGCCAAAGTGGAAGTTGTTGAAGGTGCAATATTTTAAGTATGTCGGCATTACAGGACATCTGTATAACACATTTTTCGCAGCATATGAGAAATTATAGTGGAACGATGAGGTTCCACACTATTTTGCAAGAAACTTTTATGCATATTTTTTCATGCACATGCACCCTGATTATACTATTATATCATTTGATTATTATGAGACTAGTAAAGGATGGACATATGATCGCAAATGGGCATATCAAAATGCAACCTTTCCGAAGCCTCCACGACCTTTAGTATCTCGCCCAACATGGAAATTTGCTTGACATTCAGAGTTGTGAACTACATCATAGGTTGGCAAAGAGGCTCGGAATGCAATCAAAGAAAATTTGGAAGTGATTTTTTATGGTGTTGATGTTGGCCTGAACCGTCAGCGAGTGGAATGCAATTCCTGAGCCACATTTGTTTATAAGATAGATTCAAAGTTAGATACCATTGCATTAGAATATCTTAAGGAGTATGCAAAAAATTTTCTTGATGGTTGGAAGAAGGTCATTCAGAATGATGACCCGAACACCAGATTGGTATGTGTTCTAGTTAGTAATTTTTTTATGCATTTTAGGATAGTTTACTTCTAATTCTAGATTTAGATATCATTACATATCTATTGAAATAATCGAGTTGTTATTGTCATTAATTGCAGTTTGGAGATATGTTAAATGAATCTCCAGTAAGTATGAGACTTGATTCCACAAGTTTAAATTTGGATGGGTTGAATCGTGTATGTATTTTCTAATATCCACAGATGAGAACTTTAGTTGTCCAATCTTCAATCTTTTGAATAAGAGATCAACAACATTTATAATTTTGTATAAATGTGAATACATTGAATCGTTGATTTAGTTCTTAGTTGTGTTGTTCACATATCCCTATTCCATCTCCTACTACTTCGGGAGAATTGTCTCAATTCTTATTCGGAGAGTTTGAAGAGGGTGGGAGTTCACAAGTATCATTTAATGTGTTAAAATCATTTAAATTTAACTTTCAAATTTTCAAATTTGAATTGTGTTATATAGGGTAATGTGGAGAAGAGAGTACTTGAGAGTGTTCTTGGGAGAGAGATTGGGATTGAGGAGGAAGCATAGGAATAACCCAGATTTAGGAAGGATGCATCCATTCAGGATGATTCATAAATTTATGATTTTGACTTTTATCAAATTTTTGTTTTCTCAAATTTTAGTTTAGCCTTTCCTATTCAACACTTTGATCAATTATTTTCAAGTATATAGAACTCCTAGATAAACTTATTGTTGTCTTAAATGGTGTACATTCAATCTTGTTTAAGTTTAGATTATGATGAAGACCTAATTTTGAACTTGAACATTTGATTATTTGAGAACCGACTCTATCCCGCATAAGAAAAGGAAAAGTTTCAGAATTTTTGTCGATTGCATTCCTTTCTTTCTTGTCCAAGAATGACGTAATATGGACATTTGTGTTTTCTACATACAACGAAGTGAATACCTTCTTGTCAGGGTATTGTCAAACTCTTAACTAAATTGTTACTAACCACAAAAACAAACATTCAAGTAGATTTACGAATAAGCTATGCATATGTATATGTGAGCTAGCTCACACATAATTTCAAAGATCATTTTATTATATGTAATATGAATACATCCCAAAAATGAAAGTTTTAAATGGTTTTTGAAGAATGACTTAATATACGTGTGCAGATTTGTGTTTTCTTCATGTACATGCAAGATTATATGAGAACATCTATTCCACCGCAGAAAGAGAAGATAAATATTTTTCGCAAGAATGGTTTTTAAAATGGAGATTTGTGAACTTTCTTAGATATAAGTAGTTTTTTGGAAGAATGGATTAATACGGAGATTTATGACTCCTTTAATTTTAAAGGGAATTATGGAATTTGATTATATGACCACTGCAAAAGAAGAGAGAAGTATTTTACTACTCAAGAGATTAGTATTTTATTGCTTAGTAAATAAGATCATAACATCACCTTGGATGAGAATTTCACTGGAAGGATTTGGGACTTTATCCACAAGGAGATAAATATTGCGTTGGAAGAATGAATTAATATGGAGATTTGTGAACTTTCTTCATATACAGTTCTATGTTTATTTTCAGATTATTATCTAACTCTAACTCTGAACACAATTTTTCTCTTTAATTTTTTTTTAAGATATTAGATAAGATTTTACAAATTCTTTAAATCATGTATTCTTAATGTGGAGAGTAACTATCTTAAATATGTTTAATTGTGGTTGAGCATGTTATTATTTCTTATTGTTTATTTAATATTTATTTAATATATATGTTAATATCTGTTATTTGTTTTTATTATTATTGTTTTTTATTGTTACAAATGTCTAAATTATATTTGGTGGAAAATATGTTTAAATTATATTTGGTGGGAAAGAGTATGTTGGAGGATGAGTCTTAACTTTTTTATTATGTATGTGAATTTTGTTTTGATCACAATTTTTGAATTTTTTTTTATTTCGCATGTTTGAATTGTAAATTTTTAATTTTTGAATTTGTTTTTTTTTGCACGTTTGAATTGCAGCTATGAAGTGATCTATCTTAAATTGATGGATTAGAGTCCAGAATTTTGGATTTAACTGTCTTATTTTTTGTTATCATCCAAATATGGATGTGCAACCTATGTATTTGGCAGTGTAACTATTGAGACTTTGATTATAATATATATATATATATATATACATATAAAATTCAAAATATCAATTTATTGTCTCATATTTGATTTATCTTATACTGTTAAATGTTGAAATATAATTGTTTTTCTTTGATAATTGTCTCTATCTTTACTATACCAATGTAGAAATAAAATTGTTTTGTTGTTAATTTGTTAAACACCAATACTAATGTAAGAATAGTTTTGTTTTTCTTTGGCTCAAGACTTGGCTTGATAGATTGTGGTGGTCTTACCAATGCTCAAAGGTGTCTGCACTAAGTTGATGGGAAAAAGTGGCAAATTTATTAGTTTTGAATTAATGTTTTGTATATTCTCCTTTTTACAATGCATTAAATTAAGCATTAAATTTTCAAATACTTTTCTACTATATATTAATTTAAAATTTTCATTTTATGTTCATTGGGGATTCATAAATTTCAACATAAAGTTGAACTCTTGGGCCTATCCTACTATGTATTAATTTAAATGCTTCCTTTTATGTTCATTGTGGACTGTTAAAAAACACATGATAAAATTCAACATATTTCATTGTGGATTGTTGTTGGGCCTGTGGGGACTAATAAATTCAACATATTTCATTGTGGACTGAAAAAATTCAAAATAAAGCTGAAATCTTGGGCCTATGTGGATTATTGTTACTCCTTTCCTACTTTTCCATAAAAAAAATTGATGGTTGCAAGAGATTCGAAGGTCACTATCGTCTGGATAAATTTGAAATCCAACCTGAACCTGATATATCTCAACAACTAGAAAGACAAGATTATAAGATTAAATAATAGATTTGAATCTATCAAATTTATGCACGTACACAGACATTTCAACAAAGTAACAGACAAGATCATAAGATTAAATAATAGATTTGAATCTATCAAATTTATGCACGTACATAGACAGTTCAACAAAGTACATAGATTTGATTCTAGTAGAATAACAATGAGAATGTTCATTTCATGTGAAAAAAAAAGAAAGAACTAAGAAAATTAGTGAAAGAATGGATTAGAAGACATTCAAAAAAAGAATCACTTGAACATATTTCAATCTATCAAATTTATGAACATACATAAACAGTTCAACAAAGTACTTAGATTTGATTCTAATAGAATAACAGTGAAATTGTTCTTTTTGTGTGAAATAAAAAAGAAAGAACTAAGAAAATTAGTGTAAGAATGGATTAGAAGACATAGAAAGAAATAATCAGTTGAAAAAATGGAAGAATGGAGAAGGCCACTACAAATATTACAAATTCAGAGAGACACCCACAAGGGTCTCTACACACACTTGAATTTGAACCTAGGACATTTACATGGTCTTTATCATTTCGATATTTTCAGAGAGATATGGTCTCACATTTACGTCAAAATCTCAATTTACATCAACATCTCAATGAAAGGTTTTAATTGTCTTTTAATTCACCTTATTTATCATATGAACAACTATGAGAGAACTACAAATATGATAAGAATAGCTAAGAAAAGAACATGAAGAGATAGAAGAGATATTGAAATCACTCATGTAATATTTTGTCTTGTCTTGAGTTTACTTGCAATATGTTTATTTATATAAAATATTGGATGAAATAATTTCAATATACTATTTTCTTGATTTAAAAAAATTCATCAAATTTTATAGGTTTTTATGAAATTCCACAATGAAATATTCAAGAAAATGTGAAATAAAAATTAAATTTTATAGTTTCTTATGAAATTTTGCAATGAAATATTCGAGAAAATGTTAAATAAAAATTATAGTTTCTCACTTGTAGTTTAAATTTTGTTTCATTTGGACAAATGGTTGAAAATAGTCAAAACAAGTCATCAAATTTAATATAAGTAAACAATCTTCATTAAAATTTATATTGATATTCATAAATACATGTACTTTCAATGCAAAATAAAAAACTCCAGAATGTACATGTGCCACTTGTTTAAAAACATCGTAATGGTATTCCATCTTCAATTATTTGTTCATGATAGACTTGGGACATTTTCCATTTTCTAACTTTTTTTTATTTTTTATTGAGTTTCTATTAACTTTATGCATGTTGCACATACCAAGTGACTATATTGACAACTTGTGATATCTGACTGGTAGTCTTGAGAGTGAACATGAGTACCAGTTTGATGGGTTTCTTGAAAAAAAGGTCCTTTCAATACAATGGATCCTCTTTCATATATACAACTATTATCATCAAAATCTTCTAATAGCCCCATCTTTTGTTCTGTGCATCACATCAAATAATATTTCATGTTTTCAGTGTTTTCTACAGGTGCAACGATGGAAAATACATATCTTGAAAATAATTGTATATATTGGACAACAAATAGTTTGTGTTAGATTATCACACAAGTACATCTACAAGTTATTTGAAAAAATTTAAACATAAAAATTACATTCTCTAACAAGAACATAAACTCTATAGCCATCAACCAACACTATAGTTTCATTTGATTCCATCTCCTATGAGATTTCAAGTGGAATTTTCCCTTTTACATTAAGTTTGATATGTCTCCAAGCTTTAACATATTCTGCATTTTTGTTTTTGCAAATATCTATAGAATCTGTGTCCTCTATGCAAACTGAACAAAAACGAGACTCATTTATTCTATCAAATGCAAACACATTTTGATAATGTTTTGTTTTAATTGACTTCATTTTTTGTGTCCCATGTATTGTACTGGTGTTATATGGGATTGATCTATTTACATCTTGTATTCCAACATACCCAAAAAACCTGCACAATATAAGAAATTGTTACCTTGAAATCTCTCAAGAAAATGATTGAAGATTGAATATAAATTTGAACACATTCATATAAAAATACTGTGTGTACATGTGTAACATTTATATATAGACACACCTGCACACATCCCTTAATGGATTATATTCATGTCTTAGCGCCATTTTTCACCATTCAACAATGTGTTCAACAGATTAAAATCAATGAGCATGAGGGTTCATATGTGACGCAGATGCCACCCGGCACACGTCCGCGATCACCAGGACCTTCTTTTTGCTAGGCCCGAAGAGTTAAAATACTCCTCAACCCCCTGATTGAGAGTTCTCAATACCCACAGACTCTCTTTGTGATCTCCCTTCTTCAAATTGAGAAATCGGACCTCGCGGTATCGTAAGTCCTGAGCTCACGGAATCGGGTCTCACCAATCCCCGAATCTCGATGATCACTCGTCCTCATATTTCTTACCCCTGATCGGGAATCTACCCATTGGGAGATCGGTACACATGAGGTCACAAATCCCTCACCTCGCGGCTCCCCAATTCCCGATCTACGATGGTGCTTAGCTTCGTTCCTCAGCCCCCTCTGCCTAACTCCTTTCGCAGGTAACCGTTATCCATGAGACTAGGTTTTTTTTTCCCTATCGGAACTTCGGAGTTCGCGAGTTTGCAATGCGAAGAAATCGCGCCTTTGGGATCTCCGATCCCCGACTTCCGATGCCACCTGTCCTCAGCTCTGACACCTGTGGCCCACAATCAAATGATGATCGGGAATTTGCGATTCTTGCTACGCGATGTCGCAGACCCTTCCAAATCCCGATCTCTGATATGGGTTGACACCTGTCGACTCCCAAGTGATATAGTTGTGGGACCCCTCACAGTTCAGAGTTTCACGACTCCTCCGTGATTCTCTCGACAACAAGATCTCCGGAGTGCCGACCCCGATGCACACGCGGGCGCTCTCCTCCACGTCACCCTCTCCTCATCGCGCTATCGGGTATCACGGGATCGCGATTTCAAGTGTAGCAATTATTTTTCATAGGAAAATCCCAAATGCTGAACCCCCGACTCTCCGGATTACTGACACGTGTCCAGTTCGGGATCTACGGCTATGGTCCCTTTGGAAAGTCGCGAGTCGTGATTTCTTCCTATGAGAATTCTATGACTCTGGAGACTCTGATTCTCCGATGAGTCAAGTTCCGATGAGCTCCGACTCCTTCCCTGCACACTAAGGCTTAAATCCTGTGAAACTTCCCTGAAATATGATGGCTGGCGGGATTTCACAGGGTTCCTCGGTGAAACCCAATCGTCGACTTCTCCTCTTCAAGGATTTCTTCTGAAAACTAAAGCTCCTTCCTCCACATTGATCCTCGGGCGCTTGCACGGTATCACGAAGGAACTATACCTTCTGAGCTTGTCAACTCTGATTCTTTCAGAGTAACCTGTGCATACTCCTTGTGCTAAATATTCAACAACTTCTCACGTGTCGAATAATTCAGACTCTGTGCACACTCTGCAACAACAGTCATCTATCTCCTTTGCTCAGGCTGACAAATGAGACTTCTTCTTCCTCCAACCTGCACACTTCCTTTCTCAGTTGCAACAACCCACTTCCACTTCTGGGCAAATAAGAACAAAAGTTAGACTATCGAGCCCTCATCAATGCACTCCTTGCGGATGAATTCAACTGCACTCTTTGCAGGAATCTCCTAGCTCAGATAGAGAAACAATTGAAACTTATTCTCTTATCTCTCAGACTTCAATTGAACCCTGAAATCACATGCATAGCATATACAAAGAAAATGCATAACCGAAAACAAACATTCATGAGCACAACATCAACACAGAGAAACAACACCAACCATGAATTTGAATCAGAACTTCATTCTATTAATTCAACATCTATACATGGGTGTTCTTCACATATTTCTCTGCATGCTCTTCTCTTCTGAATGTTGCTAATGTTACAATGATACAATCGAGGGTGTCTATATCTGTTTTCCCTCCTTCCATCTAAAACTGTCTAATCTGGAAATAAAATCTATCTACCTGCATTAAATCTATTAAATGCCTCCTATCTAATTCAAACAAGAGTGTATGGCTTGAGGTATGATACAACATACAAAAGGCACTCCTTCATAAAGGATTCATTAAAGGCGTGCACTGCAATCCCAAAGCACTTTTTCAAAAATTTGGGTTTGTTTTTTTTTTTTTCCAGCTGATTTTCGCTTGGTGTGCTGGCTCGCTTGCTGAGTTGGCGATGCTCCTGCATCATACTCCTCGGC
>JASDQU010354552.1:0-12042 GCA_032191745.1 Picea mariana
GTGGATAATGGATATGGGAAAGTGAGGGGATTGTAATTAGAGAAAAGTGAAATAATGATAGGGAAAAGAGCGTATATTGTTCATAAAATCAATTAATTAATCCATAAAATAATTATGTATTTAATGCAAACAATCCAACACTAACCAAATAATTATTGTGATCAATTAACAATTATTGTGTATAATTTAACAATTATTGTGTGTTAAACTTGATCACTGTTCACATTTAAATTCTTAACACTTTTAACTAACATAGTGCCATCTTACTCAAAACACTATTCCTTCCAAACAACCTATATAAGAAAAATGTTTCCTCTCACTTCTTCCATTTAATATTTTAAGACAAATTCCAATGAACACAAAGTCATTTATTTCAACCATGTTCAACATTAAAAACATCAACCACTGTCCATAAATTACTTCTTCAAATAAAAAACAGACACAAGCTCTTTTAAAATCATGCCTAATTCCATTCCTCTAATCAATTTAACAATTAAATTGCAATGAAACCATACTGTTATAAAACCCGTGCCCAACTCTGATGGTGAAGTAAAATGATACAATGCACGATATCCATAAAACATACAGAGTGTACAACCAAATCACAACTACAACACTTAAATTGAAACAATCCCGATCAAGCAATTTAAACACACAGTAACAACAACCATCATTTTAACTTATACCATGTTGTAGGAAACACACAACCCAACGCATAACACAAAGAGGCATACTCCCAATCAAACCATAAAACCATGTTGGGTTATCAATCCAGCACAAGGAGGCATCGACAGTATGCCCAATTCCATTTCTTAAATCAACCAATGAAACCACGTCGAGCTAATAATGCAGTGACCATATACCAATAATAAAAACCATTTTCAATGCTATTAACATAGACAAGCCATTAAACAACCACTATCAATGCTACTCCATCAACTCATAACAATCAAAAATATACCCAACCAGAAATAACTGGTTCATTTATCAAACTCGGGCTTTGAATAATCAAGGGTGAGCTCCAAGTAATCAAGGGTTTGCTCGGTGGAACCAACACAGGGAGACTGGAGTCAACCACACCAACAACAGGTGAGAACTCTTTGAGACAATATGGTAGACACACATGCCACATAACCATTAGCTTGCAAGGCAGGGTGACAATTCACATCAGGTAAGAGAGACTATGAATAGAGGAGTAGAGGCTTCTTATTGGCCCGTAATAACACCGAGAACATGCAGAGCACAACCCTTGTCGTTTTCCCAATCAATAGAATAATGTCGATATAAAAATAGAGTCATGAAATAACAACCAACCCTAAAGAAAGCCTCTTGGCATAATATCCATCATAACCAGTTGCGGAGACACCAATAACATAAACAAGACCACAACCAAGTGAAAACGATATGCAGTGACCCAAGGTGGTTCAAAATCAAACACAACAACCCCATAACACCAAATACGATTGGGTATGTTTACAAGAACTGTGTGGAGACATCCAGAAAATATGGACCAAATCAAACCCTCCAAACAAAACCCATAAGACAACAAAGAGCCTTCATGGCTTCTACCACAGAGAATCATCAATGAAATTGTGACTTCAACTATCCAATTTTTCCATTTACAATGAATAACATACAACCAACCATTCCAAAGAAATATCACAAGTTTACATAGTTTCCAGTCTCAAGAAAAGCATAGACCAATACATTACCAAGCCAATATCTATTTCATAACCAGAGCGAGTTTATGGATGGTAAAAAAGACATACCTGTAACCAAAAATCCTTAAAAATGTGAGCTTGGTCGAGCAGTTCCTTCCTCGCCTAAATATCGGAGCTTAACCACAGCGAAAAAAATTGAACAATAGCCTACTACTCATTCAATTACTTATTACATTCCAACCAGCTATCAATTAATCCATTCATCGGAACTAACATCCATTACTTGCCAAGTGCGCCACCCGATCCATACTATCCATTAATCCAAAACCAAACTATAATGGATATCAAATGTGCCTTCATATAACTCAATAACATCATATAGCCACTAACATCCACTAACATTTCTAGTTAGGACTAACATCAACCCTTTTAAATTTCAAATGCATATAGTGTAGCATAGTATATCATAGTTTAGTTTCTTCTCCTTAGACTTTTTCATAGGTCTCTTTTCTATTACTCTTATTTCTTGTTATAACTAACATGTGTCTTCTGTAGGTACAAAATGTGACAATTCATGGCTTAAATACAAATTCCATAACCGTGAATATAAGCCATTCATTCATAAAATTTAGAGCTTAGAGTAATGAAACCCACACATAGCATACATTATCCATCTTCCATTATGTCACAAATAAAACCAAGATTTCATCATCAATCATGTAGAAACCTGCAAGCAGTATCGAACAACAACACAAATATCAAATAAGAACCTGACCTGATCCTCCAATCTACAAGGGGGTCCCACCTACTAGTATTATATATAACATTGTCTTATAAATAATAGGATTTAGCAATACTTTGTGGGCAAAATCCTTGTTGTGATTTTATCGTCAACAAGCTAGCAACTCCACAAGGAAATTTGTTTTCAATAGATTTAGAACTCAAAACTCATGGTTTCATAGACCAAGAACAAAAGGTCAAGAAGATATAATCAAGAAGAGTATGCAATAGGGGGAAGTGAGCAGATTTAATGGAAAAACGACCGGGAATTTGGGAATAACTCATGAAAAATGTTAAGTATGAGGGGGTTTATCACTGTGTGAATAATCATTCGACTGGAATCTGCTATTTTACTTCAAGGAGAAAAATTATAGACTTTATCTTTTAAATTCTCAAATGGGTGAAGAAATGGAAAGAACAAGTGGGAGATAACCAATTTCTTTATACGACAACAGTGGAGTAGATAACAAATTCAAGTGTGCTTTTAGGGGGGAAATCGTAACAACTGTGTAAGCTTGCTTGTTATTGACTAAAAATATCTTTCAGGAGTGTCACTGTGGTAGAACTTATCCAACATCTTATTCTTGACCAAAATAAACTAAAAGACGAAAAAGCAATAAAAATCATGAGAGAATTAAAATTGCAAAATTTAAAACAACAAAAATAAAGTGACAAAAATGTAAAAGCAGTAGAAAATTGTTAAAAACAGAAAGCAGAAATCAAACTATTGTAAAGAAGAAATGAAAAACAGTGAAAAAAATGAAAGCATAGCTAGACTACTAATATACAAAAAATCCAAACAGTGTCAGAACTTTTCAAGTTGGTTCCACGTAATGTTTCAAGTGAGAACTGTTAGTGTTGTAGGTGAATAATCACTACTATAAATCTTTTAGAATGTAAGAATTAGTACATAGGACAAAAGCGATCTTAAAAGGACCTGACCATAATTTTTGAAATTTTGAGACAATTGACATCTCTTTAACATACACGACTAGATCATCCAGATAGATATGAATAACTTCACCAGTCAAATCATCGAGAGTTATTTTCATAGGTCATTTAAAAATGGTACTTGTATCAAATAATCTATAAGGCCCACGTTCATAATTCAAGGTACCCCAAATAGTAATAAAGGTGGTTTTGAACTTATCTGCCTCTTTTAATTTGATTTGATTGTAACCGGAAAAAGCATCAAGTAAGGGCATCATATGTGACCCTGCGACTTGCTGCAAAATCATTTCTATGTTAGGGAGAGGAAAATAACCTTTCATAATATCCCACTTAACTGCGTGAAAACCAAGACAAAATTTTATATGTTCAGTGGATTTCTAGATAGCAACCAAAATTGAAACCCATTCAAAATACTTGACTGGAAAGATGATACCAGCCTTCAAGATTTTTTCCAATCCTTTTCGAATAGTTTCTTCCGGTGCAGGGTTGATAGGTATTTTTTGTTTCGTAACTAGTTTTATTCCTTCCTTGATGGGAATAGCATGTCGTATAATACCAGGATCAAAACCACGAAGATCCTCATAAGACCAAGCAAAAACATATTGAAATTTACCAAGTAGCTTGACAAAATTTATCCTCTCTTCATCAGAACATTGGGCACCTATTTTAACATTATTTGGAGACTCAGGTGTCCCAATGTTCAAGGAGATCATTTCACCCACATTCCTTTTTGAATCCTCTTCTTTTTGTTTCTCTTTATTGCCTACATCACTCAATGAAAATGAACTTTCTAGAGGATTCAAGCCTTTAGGAATATTGTTATATTTTATGGATATAACTTCCTTGGGCTTAAAAGGTTCATTTTGAATGAAAGAACAAATGCTCTCATCATTAGGGAAGACCTGACAAGATTATATATTGTCGAGGATATGTGGACAATATAGATATTGAAAAGTACAATCATATCTATGTGGCAGAATTTGTCGATTAGGAGAGGCTGCAAAAACAGCTAACCGATCAGCCATTGAGTTCAATTCCCTCTTAACATGAGTGATGTTTAAAGATAATAGGTTTGAGATAAGTGCCCAAATAGTTTTGTCATATCATTTCATCAACTTGTTTCTAGGAGAGTATATCTTACGTACAAGGTTTACAACAAGGTCGGAATCTCCAAAAACTAAAAGGTGACCACAGCCAAGATTATAGGCATTTTCAATGCCTAATAATAAAGCTTCGAATTCAGTGACATTGTTTGTGCAAGAAAACTCTAGATTGTAAGAAAAATTATGAATCTTCCCAACAGGAGAGTATAATATTATGCCAACTATGTTACCTTCACTAGAGCATGAACCATCAAAGTGCATGTGCCACATACCATCATCCAAATCAATTTGTTCCAAGGGAATATTATCCTCCTCGGCAAAGATGGAATACACCCCTAGTTCCTCTTCGATATAGTTCACATTAGGTTGCGTAACACTCTCTATGTAGGGTGAAATCATTCCCTGTCTAAGGACTATAATGGTTTTTCCATTCTGAGGAACGGATAAGTGTGTCCCGTCGAGTGACAGGTATCCACCTGTCAAAGCTTGCCAATATCTTCCTAAGATGATTGAGTAATTTCTTATTGGCATATCAATTACCTTAATGTTAAGGGTTGTCCTTATTTTAGGATGTGCACACAAAACTAAGGTCACATCTTTAATCTCACCTATGGTTGTTTGTTGTAGACTATTATAGGAGAGCATGCTTCTGGTGTTTTCATTTGTACAAGACAAGCCTAGCTCTTCCATAATAATATTCAACATCACACTTGGGCCCAAACCACCATCAATGAGGCAACAATGTGAGATCTTATCCATAATGTTTACATAAATATAAAAAAGGCAATTTTTACAGGGTATCTAAAGTTATGTACACCTACTTTATTTACAGATGAATCCTCTTCAAAGAGGTTGGCTACGATGGAACATTTTCCTTCCATGAATTGTTTCAAATGCCTCTATTGTTCAGGGATGACAACCATGTCCAAAAGGATGGCATCTTCTTTGATGTTGTTCAACTGATTCAGAATATTGTATTTAGAAGAGGGGAGAGGGGAGGTAATTCCTTGATTGTTGGGAACTTTAGGAACCTGAACAGTAGCAGCTGGTGAGGATGAACTCAAGATAGAAGAATTGTGGGGAGGATCAGATTTTCATTTGCGAGCATAGGATTTGTTCCTAGTATTGATGATCGTGACATCTTCTGGCTCTACAAAATCTAGAACATTGATGGTAGTTTTTGGTATTTTACCAAAGATCTTATCTCTAGCACTCTCCCTTACCTCACATGTGGCTTCCTCATGGTGTTCCTCACAAAATTTACACCAACTTCGAGGTAAGATAGCCTTGGGATAAAAATTATTTTCAATTGGGTTTCTAAAGGGAGGTGCAGAAGAGGATGAATCTCTAAGGGTGAGAGGGGAGACATTTCATTTTCGCTCATATGCTATCATACGATTGTTCATATATTGTACTAGTTGTAAGAGGGTAGACATGTATGTTTGTTTAACCGATTCTCCCTGAGGAAGACCTGTTATTTCAAGCTATTCTTCATACTCTAGACAAGTATGCAGAGCGAAACCAAGGTTATCAATGGATTTTTCCTCAATCCAGTGATGATATGGGGAAGTTAATGCATTGTAATAATGCAGGAAAGCAACTTGGTTCTGAGGTCGAATGAGTTCATGGATTTGATTGTATAACTTAGTGAAATGCAATTTGAAGGACTTGATGGTATCACCATCCTTATAGGTGATGTTATTTTACTCCCATAACTACTCAGCTGGGATTTTAGATTTCTCATAGGTGGCTCTGAACCAATAAACTAACTCCTCCCAAGTAGACAGAATCTTAGGAGGAAGGTCAATGAAATTGGTTGCAGCCTTTCCTTCCAAGGAATTGACAAATAAGCGCATGCAAGTACCATTGTCATTAACTCCTATATTTTGAAAAGCATTAGAAAATGCCACTAGGTGTTCATTTGTAGTGACAATGTTATTCCCTGAAAACCTAGGGATATGCTCCTTGAATTTAGGAAGTGGACAAGTAGCAGGTGCTAGGTTAAGAGGAGAGGACAGATGCCACAATGTGGTTGTGGCGTCTTCTTCAAAATGAAAAAGCCCATACTTTTTAATGACTTTCATGGGATTTGTGGTATATTGGATAGGGATATGGTGGATATATAAGCTACCAATCATTGATGAAACTAAATACTGAGAGGAGGAAGAACTTCCAGTGCCACCAGATCCACCACTAGATGCCATCTTGTGGATGATAGGTGAGGGAGAGAAAGATCAACTAGATGAATCAGACAAAGTTCTCCTTAGGGCACTTTGTTGGGTTGATAACACAACGTTCCTCCTTCCTATTTCAGAAATAGGTTTAATTTCAGGTGATAAGCATCTTCTTCTTATAGAAACACGAGAGTCTAAGGACATGAAAGTAAGGCCACAAATGAAGGAACAAGAAAGTTACTAATGATTTCTAGGCTGTCTACGTCTAGCTTCCCAACGTTCTTGGGCACTAATAACTTGTTCAATTGCTACCCATGAATGATTAAGCTCAACACGAGTATTGGCAGTGTCTAAAATGGTGTTGAACAAATTCAAAGCAATTTTGGTCTAGTCTTGAAGATCGGGCTCAATATTGAGCTGCCTTGCGACAGGCACAATCATTAAGAAATAAAATAGTCAAAGAATCAATATCAGAAAAAATATATGTATTCGATGCTAATCAAACATAAAAATTAACCAGAGAGATATTGAAGATCTCCCTAGTATGTTCGCCAAATAAATGTTGAGGAAAAGATATGAAATCATCTTAGTCAAACATTTTCAAATCCTTCTTGGCTAAAGCAAGATAAACGGGAATATCACCCTATGTTTCTAGCCATCAAAATTGATATCCTAACCAACAATTATTGTTTACAAGTGCTTAGGTTGTTTTTTATAATTAAAATCTTGCTGAAAAAATCATTATTTATGTAATTTTATGAATATATCAGATGTTGAAATAAAGATAGAGATAGAAGTAAAGACACCAAGTCAATAATCAAAATAGATGAGACATAAAGAAATCCTTTATTTCATTCCAATTCATCAATGAATTAGTCTATTTACAAAATTTCATGAGGAAGTTTTGGACCAAAGTCAAACTTAGACGTCCCCGATGAAACATACAAAAAGAATTCTAACAGAAAATCAAAAATTTGAACTTGAAAAGATGGATCAACTTGCCACAGATTTTTTCCCACTCAACTATGCACAATAGCCTTTGTCAACCATGAAAACTAATTCACAAACAGACAAGTCTACATAGACTATCAAAGATATATCAACACCTCTGAAAAACAAGTGTCTGAATGATGTAATTCAGCCCTGAATCTTGTTGTCTACAATAGTACCCTACTATCATAAAAAATAATTAGGCTTATAATGAATTAAGGAATGAATGAAAACTGAATTATCTCAACAAAAACTCAAAGAGAAAACCTTAGTATGCTTCTCCTTCTATTCTCCTCTTGTTCCTCCCTTTCCTTTTTCCTTTAAGCAAATTATAATTGGTTGAAGTAGTTGAACTACTTCATTAGTTAAGTTAACTAAAACTCAACCAACTTTTAGTTAGGGGGAAAAGTAATAAATCATAATAAGGGTTTTTAAATAAATAATAACTAGTAGGTGGGACCCCTTGTGGCTCCCTTTAGCTTTTAATAATCATAACACAACTAATTAATTAAACAAAACATACCTCCTTGTGAATCCCATCATCACATTCATATTTGACAATTTATCTCAATGATATTTGAAATTATTTCCAAAATATATTACCCATATATCCAAAAATTACATGTTGTCCAAAAAAATAAAAAATCAACTGTTCTCAACAATTAATAAATAAAAAAACTTAAAATCCATATTTTCCACTATGATATGCAATATTTCCCTTGTTACTGCTATCACTTTTTGATCTCTCTGAATTTTCTTTAGGCCTTTAGGACTAATATCACTGATCACATTAGAGAAATCATTCCTCAAATGCATGCGGGAGGACACGGATTTATCAGAGCCATTGGAAGGTGAGGAAGCGGTAGCAGTGGATTTTCCTTTGTCAGGGGTATGGTGGGCCTCGGTAACCTTTTACTTGCATGTCAAGACTGAACTGGTGAATGGACAGGGGCATATTGCACAATTTGATTGATAGGTGGGGGAGAAGGTATAGACAAATTGGGCCAGCCACGATGTTGGGAGACTATTGGGTGTAAAATCTCTTTCCATCTGTCATTTTTAGGAACTTCAGGATGCAATGAGACATGAGGGGGCACGGGGATACCATGGACCTATGGCTCTTGGAAGGGAGGCCTTTCAAGCCTAGGTTGGACCACTCCTTTCCCAATAAAATTAAAAAACCCAGCTTGAAATAGCTGGCCTAACTCTTGTGAATCATTTCAAAATGTATGGAGAATATTGGCCTTCTAGGGCCCTTGTTCCAATTACCTCTTCCTTGGTTACCTCTGATATGGCTACCTCTGCTGAAAAGTATCATTCTTGTATGTGTAATTGATTAGAAAATATTTTCTTTAAAACCATACATGACATCTCCTTTTAAAATATGAAATAAAATATGGCTCAGTGACATATTAGACTCACGCAATCCAATCCTTACAAATTGTTTAATGGTTTTCAATGAGAAGGGGGTGAACAAAGGTTCTAGGATATGCAGGGGGTTTGTATTGAGAGAAAAGTGTTAAAAGGAGGGGGAAAAGATCATGATTACTACTCATAGACAACAAACCATCAACTGTATTGTAAACCAAATAACCTATTACTGTAGTCCATCCTTGTGATCTTAAACTGTTACAATATAGAGTTCCACTTAACTGTAATTAAATTTTAGGAACAGGGAGTGGATAATGGATATGGGAAAGCGAGGGGATTGTAATTAGAGAAAAGTGAAATAATGGTAGGGGAAAAGAGTGGATATTGTTCATAAAATCAATTAAGTAATCCATAAAACAATTCTGTATTTAATGCAAACATTCCAACACTAACCAAATAATTAATGTGATCATTTAACAATTACTGTGTATAATTTAACCATTATTGTGTGTTAAACTTGCTCATTGTTCACATTTAAATCCTTAACACTTTTAAGTAACACAGTGCCATCTTACTCAAAACAATATGCCTTCCAAACAACCTGTATAAGAAATTTGTTTCCTCTCACTTCTTCCATTTAATATTTTAAAACAAATTCCAATGAACACACAATAATTTATTTCAACCATGTTCAGCATTAAAACCATCAACCACTGTCCATAAATTACTTCTTCAAATCAAACAAAGACACAAGTTATTTTAAAATTGTGCCCGATTCCATTACTTTAATCAATTTAACAATTAAATTGCAATGAAACTAGACTGTTATAAAACTCGTGCCCATATCTGATGGTGAATTCAAATGATATGATGCATGATATACATAAAACATACACTGTGGATAGCCAAGCCACAACTACAACACTTTAAATTGCAACAATCCTGATCGGGCAATTTAAATACATGGTAACAACGACCATCATTTCATCTTATACCATGCTATAGGTAACACACAACCCAATGCATAATGCAAAGAGGCATACTTCCAATCAAACCATAAAACCATGATGAGTTATCAATCCAACACAAGGAGGTAGCAACTATATTCCCAATTCCATTTCTTAAATCAACCAAATAAACCATGTCAAGATAATAATGTAGCGACCATATACCAATAATAAAAACCATTGTCAATGCTACTCCATCAACTCATAACAGTCAACAATATACCCGACCGAAAATAACTGGTTCATTTATCAAACTCTAGCTTTGAATAATCAAGGGTGAGCTCTGAGTAATCAAGGGTTCGCTCGGTGGAACCAACATGGGAAGACTAGAGTCAACTGCACCAATAGTAGGTGAGAACCCTTTGAGACAACATGGTGGAAACACAAAACACATAACCATTAGCTTGAAAGATAGGGTGACAGTTCACACTAGGTAAGAGAGACTATGAATAGAGGAGCAGAGGCTTCTTACTGGCCCGTAATAACACCAAGAACATGTAGGGCATAACCCTCATGGTTTTCCCAATCAACCGAATAATGTTGGTATAAAAACAAAGCCATGAAATAGAAACCAACCCTAAAGCAAGACTCTTGGCATAATAGCCATCATAACCAGCTGCGCAGACACCAATAACATAAACAAGCCCACAACCAGGTGAAAACGATATGTAGTGACCCAAGGTGGTTCAAAATCAAACACAACAACCCCATAACACCAAATACGAATGGTTATGTTTACAAGAACTATGTGGATATGGCCAGCAAGTCTAGACCAAATGAAACCCTCCAACCAAAACCCATAAGACAACAAAGAGCCTTCATGGCTTCCACCACACAGAATCATCAATGAAATCGTGACTTCAACTATCCAATTTTTCCATTTACAATGAATAACATACAACCAACCATTCCAGAGAAATATCACGATTTTACATAGTTGTCAGTCTTAAGAAAAGCATAGACCAATACATCATCGAGCCAATATCTATTTCATAACCACAGCGAGTTCATGGATGGAAAAAAATACATACCTATAACCAAAAAGCCTTAAAAATGCGAGCTTGGTCGAGCAATTCCTTCCTCGCCTGAATATCAGAGCTTAACCACAGTGAAAACAATTGAACAATATCCAAGCTAGGGTGATGTCTAGTGGGAGAGGTTTGGAGTGACATGCAGTAAATGCATGTTGCTTCCATCCTCTACTCATTCAATTACTTAGTACATTCCAACCATCCATCGAAACTAACATCCATAACTTGCCAAGTGCACCACCCGATCCATACTAGCCATTAATCCAAAACCAAACTATAATGTATATCAAATGTGCATTCATATAACTCAATAACATCGTATAGCCACTAACATCCACTAACATTTCTAGTTAGGACTAACATCAACCCTTTTAAATTTCAAATGCATATAGTGTAGCATAGTATAGCATAGTTTAGTTTCTTCTTCTTAGATTTTTCCATAGGTCTCTTTTCTATTGCTCTTATTTCTTGTTATAAATAACATGTGTCTTGTGCAGGTACAACATGTGATGATTCATGTCTTAAAATCAATTCCCTAACCGTGAATATAAGCCATTCATTCATAAAATTTAGAGCTTAGAGTAACAAAACCCACACATAGCATGCATTATCCATCTGCCATTATGTCGCAAATAATGTTGATACTGAGAGGGGGGTGAATCAGTATCAAGTACAATTTAAAAAAAAAATTAAACTTATACTTAAACCATTCAATTATATCCAATGAGAAATGAACAATAGTATAAGAGTTACCACAATACACCATGCAAAATATATGAGAAATAATCAATAGTTTTTGTTCAAGGGAAGTAATGACTTCCAAAGGTAGCTACAGCTTCCAAATGTAGAGGGAGGGATAAAAATACACGAGGAAGATACAATCCTCCAATATCAAGAGAGATTTGAACTCTCCATCCTTGCCCCTTCCTTCCACCCAAGAATATATGAGAGATAATAAAACTTTACATTAAATC
>JASDQU010354553.1:0-12042 GCA_032191745.1 Picea mariana
GGGATTCACTACATAAAGAAATGGATTCACATCTTACGAGGTTCAGAGCTCTCTGAAATGCCCTTCTAAATATGATTGACAGTAGATCAAACTTTCTATATCTATATGCCTGATCTCAAACTAAGGAGACCCGGTGGAAAAATGCTCACAAAAAGTAACATTATTGCAGCAAGTCTGGACTGAAACATGCTTCAAACTCCTACATCCAGTCGTTGAATGCATCCCAAAACATAGCTTACAAACAAACAAACCAGACAGAGAAAACCCAAATAAAGATTGCCCTTAAAAAATTTAATCCCACAATACCAATTGCCGTTAAAATGAGACACCCACTATTCCAATTGCCCTGCATCCATTATATCAAATGCCCATAAAAATGACACTCGTTATGTCAATTACTTTAATGTATTTAATTTCTTATTAATTCAGTAAGACGGTGGGATTACAACTGCAAAATAAGCGTCTGTTTCATGTTGAAGATGACGGAGCACAATAAATACGGGAGGAGGCGGTGGGATTTTTTTATATACATTCATACTATTTAATAGTTATCTGATGATTGTTGATGGTTATCAGTGTGTTTCGCAGGCTATATCTCCGCCATCGGATTTTCAAAAGCAAATATCGGCTGCTGTGGTAAATGGGAAATGAAATGTCAGCTGTCAAATCATACGGAAAGCATTTATCAAAGCAGGCTTGATACATTATGAAACTATAGGGAAATCATTTATCAAAGCAGCAAGAATTGGCCTGGGAAGAAGCGAAGCCGGCAATAAGACTTCAAACTTCCCAGCCAATCAAATTGTGACAAATCCATAAAATTTTTATTAAAAAAATTACGTATATAAATTTTCTATGTTAAACATTAGCATTTTTACAAAAATTTCGAAGTCAACCTTCAACTAATTGAAAGTCAGCGATGAACTCATCGCTATAGTCCCTGCCCTTGACCTTCCGGCAGGGACTAATAAGGAACATGAACTCAATACTTGAGAGCATTTCATAATAAATATCCGTGACTAAAGAGTATAACAACAATTCATAAACTACATCCATGTAGTAAATAAATAAAGAATCCTTACAAAATATCCATTGCCAAATCCAATCGAATGTTATTACCATTAAATGAATCCATTGTTATATAAAGTATTTACTCAGATATATTTAATATTTTTATGATACTACCAGTTCTCTCATAATTGCTTTAAATAATCCCATTGTTATATAAAGTATTTACTTAGATATATTTAATATTTTATGATACTACTAGTTTTCTCAGAATCGCTTTAAATAATGCGAAGAGATACTTAAAAATTAAAGCTCGGATTGATTGGTCTTAATATTGTTTAAGAATAGTTAATAATTGAGGGTTACTAATAGTTCAATCATTCAATTTCGATAGATCTCAATCTAATCGAAGTTCCAAATTATGGATCATTAACCAATAGAACTGAAATATTGATTGTAACTATCTCCCGTTTACGAAAAATAGATTTTAGCATAGTTATTGTTACGCAGGAAAAACCATCATTTACCATTGGTATGTAATGGAAATGGTATTGTGGTGATTTGTTGCACACATTCTCTAAGCACACGACTTCCAATATACTCACAATATTGCAACACTTATGAAATAGTCTTTTCTAAGAAATTCAACATGTATATCGTATTTCTCATTCGAGTGCATCCATACACTTGAACATAACGATTCAAAGTATATCCATAGCAAATGTGAGATTCAACATTACATCTCAAAGTATAGCCATAGCCATTGTGATATTAAAATAGAGATACTTGGAGGAAAACCCTAGGTACGCAAAGCATGCTAAGTTCTATTTTAAATGTTAATATCAGTTCATAAAGAGGGAGAGAAAGAACCTTCACCTCTTGAATAATTACATCATGAAAGTGTCACCTTATCGGCTTCATCAATACTCTCTAAGATGGATATAGGATTTTTCTTACGATTGAAAGAAAGGCTTTTAACAGATAGTATCTGCCTATTGAAGAGAAACAACGATATCTAAATATATTTAATCTTTCATCTATAAAATCACAATCCAACCCTGAAAGTGAAGGGAAACAATGATATTTAAACAAAAATATGTAAATATATTTAATCTTGCATCTCTGAAATCTCAATCCACCCCTGAAAGTCCCATAAGAAAATGAAAATAGCCATTAAATTCCTCTAAGAAAACAAAAATAGTCTTTTAACTATTTTAAAAGCTTCTCAAAATTTGATGAAGCAATCTACAGAAAGAAAGAACAAACCAGGTAAGTAAAGAAAAAACATCGACCTATCCATATGGATTTCTAAAAATCTACGCGCACACTCCTTAGCAATGTGAAAACCTAGCAGCTAGGTTTCTTACCTTAGTCGCACATCTGCATGTTGGTTGGAGCCAAGTGTACTTGAGAAACTATACAGTTGTCTAGACGTGATTCTTGAGCAGGTTGTGAATGGCATACTCATTTTCTTCACCTGAAAGATGAGATGAAATCTAAATCGCTCGCCAATTGTTCCCTCTCATTGGATACGAATGGTATACTATTGTGAAATCTAAATCACTAGCCAATTGTTCCCCCTCGCTGGATATGAATGGTATACTATGAAATCTAAATCACTAGCCAATTGTCTCTTTCTTTAAGAAAGATCACAGGCTTGTGTGGAGCCAAGAAGGGATTTTTTTTTGGAGCACCAACCAAGAAGTTCGCAAGGCAACAAGAATTTCTTGTCTGCAAGAAAATCGTTGCCATGCGGTCAACAAGAAGTGTTGAGCAATAAAGACAAGTAGGGATCACACCATATAGTCGGTATATCATGTGAATCGACAGAAGAAAGGATCGTAAAAATCATTGAATGGGTCATGAAATCAGCAAGAACAATTCATTGCAAGAAAGGGTTGTGTAGTCGGCAAGAAGAAATCGCTACCATGAGTGAAAAAGACGGGAAATCCGAGGAATCATTCGGTGAAAAGATCCCAAGTGAAGAAAGGTTAGTTGTAAGAAAGATGAGAAATATGATATTTAGACTACAATATCATCTTGAAAGTTCGCAACAAAAGGTATCCAGTAGTGCGATTGAGGATTCTAGTGGTTTGTAGAAAAAGGAGTTCCATAAGAAAGTTCAACAACAACAAGATTAAGGATTTATTTGGTTCATTGAAGAAGGAACAAAGAGTGAATTTGCAACAAAAAGTTTGGGACGATAATATATAAGAGTCATCAGCGAATATGAGAATCCGCTATGAAATGATGGAGAGAAGGAGTTGGAAAGAGATCATGTGGGAAATCAAGCAAGATAAAAACCCAAGTGATGAAATGTTATACCTGACATAAAATGTTGTAATGAGGGGGTACATGATCGGTTGTACTCGATACCCTAGAGATTTTTGGTCCTAGTTCTAAAAGTAAAGCCATAGGAAAGTTCATTTCCATAGTTTTTTTGTAAGAATTGTTTTTTAGAAATATAGGTAGCATCATAGTGCATGGTGTATCACTCTTGTGCATAGAGAGGATGTGGAATCAAGTTGTAGAATGGACCACTAGGGTAGGTATGAGGGTGGCATGTGTACTTGTATGTTAGCTTGAGGTTGAATCAGAGAAGTTGAATCTTAAATTAAAGGGAGGAATGTGAGATGGATTGTAATCTCAAGGTGTGAGATGGTTAGAACCAAGTTATGATTAAGGGGGGGTCTAATGAATTGTAAACTATCAAAGATGAAATCCACAGTGAAGAAAGATTACTCCAATGGAAGCTAGTGGCAGTTCTAGTTAATGTTGTTACAGGATGTAATTAAGGGGGACTATTAGAATAATGATCCTTAATTAATTTGTCTACAGTTACATGTAGTTAGACAGTTAGACATGTAAATCCATTGTAAGTAATAATTATCTTAATATACAAGATATTTCAATGGTGCGGTGTGTTGGGGCATCAGTTCTCCAAACCAACATTCCCTACATCCACTGAAACTCATCCCTTCATCCACCGGACCTCAGTGGTTCTAACACCATAAAACACTAGATGGAGAGTTGGTAGGTCGACGCATGATTGTAAAAAGATTCAGTTGTTAATTGTTTGTGGGTGCTCTATGTTAGAAGTGTTTCCAAGTATGGAAGCATTGGTATCTTTGGGTAAGTTTTGTGCATCTAAATGTGTGACGCTGAAGAGTATACGCGGGTTGGTGTAGTGTAGAAAGCTTCGGCTTGTAAGAGTTTATGGGTGCTCTGCATTATAAGCGTTGTTAAGTATGGAAACATTAGCATCATTGGAGGAGGACTTTGATGCATCTAGATGTGAAAAGTTGAACAGCATAAGGGGTTGATGCTGGGGGAAAAGATCCAGATCATAAATGTTAATGGGTGCTTTGAGTTAGAAGCGTTACCGAGTATTGAAAGATTGATTCTTTTGTAGGAGTTTTATGCTTCAGGATGTGTAAATTTGAAGAGCATGAATGGATTGGAGAATTGTAAAAAGCTTCAACTGCTAATTGTCTTTAGATTCCCTATTTTAGAAGTGTTTCCAAGTATGAAAACATTGGTATATTTGGAGGAGTTTTACCCAAAAGAATGTGTGAAGTTAAAGAGCATGCGTGGGTTTGTGCATTGTGCAAAACCTTGGCCGCTAAGATTTTATGGGTGCTTTGCATTAGAAGCACTCCCAAGTATGGAAAGATCAGTATCTTTGGATGAGTTTGACCCATCTAGATGTGTAACGATGAAGGTCATAAGCGTGTTGGTGAAATGTACAATTGTTTGACTGCTAAGTGTTTCTGGTTTCTCTACATTAGAATCCCTTCCAAGTATGGAATGATTGGTATCTGGGGAGAAGCTTGACGCATCTAGACATGTGAAGCTAAATACAATACACATGTTGGTGGATTGTACAAAGCTTCGAATGCTAAATGTATTTGGGTGCTCTATGTTACAATCATTCGAAGGTGTTGAACATTCATTGTATGCTTTTGGAGAAGGCTAACATCTCTAAATGTCTCAAATTACCCAAATTAAGGTTTGTCACTTTAATTACATTGATATGCATACACCTATTGGAAATTTCTATAATTAATGACCTTTTAATAATAGATGGGATTTTAATGGCCATGATTTCATATGCTCAGAATATTCTTCATAATCACAATAAATGAAAGGTTGTGATTTCAAGCATTAAATTCCTTGCATGGACAATAATGTTTGTTCTTCATTAAATTGGGTGATTAAGGTGGCTAACATAACAATGACAGTTCACTTTAGATTTAGGTGTTTTACTGCATTTAGGTTTTTTACTTTGCTTTGGTTTATAGGTTTTTTACTGTGATTTGGCTTTTTCACTGCATTTATACAGTCTCGCTTCCCTTACCAAATGTCAGTTGGATGGTGAGTGGGGTACCTTGGGTAAGTGGTGTGGCTTCAACTCCACCTTCTTTAACAGTTGTGCGGTGATGCCTGGATTCCCTTACCAGATGTTAGTTGGATGGTGAGTGGGGCACCTTAGGTAAGTGGTGTGGATTTAGTTCCACCTTCTTTCCTTGTTGCAGCGCCATGGGTGACTAGTGAGCCTTTAGCTCCACCATTTTACCAATTGTGAGTGTCCATTGAGTACACCAATATAAATTAATGGTGTGTATTTACATTTAAATTAATGGTGTGTTTTTACATTTAAATTAATGGTATTTTTTACTTGTCGATTGAGTACACTAATATAAATTAATGGTGCATTTTAACATTCAAATTAATGGTGAATGTTCACTCGTTGGTTGTGCATGTCATTTTCACATGCTCACTTACTCTTTGTGCATGCCTACCTGAGTGATTTTCGTATCATTATCCTTAATACAATGCCTCATCACCAGCGATGTGTGTATTTTCATATAAATGTACAATAACCATTTCTTCCCTTTTCATCTATGTGTGGTTGTTGAAGTTGATTGCATTTGGAATAATGCAACATAGAGGAGTACATTGAATCAAGATCAAAGAGGAGAGGAGGGAACAATATTAAAACATCATCAATAGTGCAGGCCTTACTTAGGTTTGACTAATAGAAAAACACTATTTAGACTTTCGATTAAATCCAAGTGTTGTAGGGCAGTGTGTGTTATAACTCATTTCTAGACACAATAAATTTGTGATAGAGGAATGAAGTCCATTTTAGAGATGTACCTCTCTGATTTTATTAGTATTTACAACCACACCATTAGCAAATATCCATATCCTCACACTTCTGGATAGAAAGTAACATAGAATCTCATACACTAACTGCAAAATCTACTTAAATTATATGTTTGTGGTAAGAGCCTAAGATTGATTCTGTTGCGTTTAAGTGATGATAATAATATTACCAATGTGATTGGACATTGAGTGTATTCTTGCTTGGCTTAATTTCATTACTATTGGAGGATGGCATTCAACAATTTGTTTATATAAATTTTTAGGGTTGAAACTTGTATACCAAACTCACAATAACCAACGAGTGTATAATCTGATCCTTATCTGAATTTTTTTTATCTACAACTGATATGTAAATACATAGTTTGTAATATGAAAATGATGTATACTAAATATCCATACATGTTTATATTATTCCAATAAAAAATCGGTGTTATTACATAATCTTATAATACACAATATAGCAATTTGTATATGAGAAAATTATAAAGGTAAACAAGGGACATAGTTGCAAATTCGCTAATCTCTACCTAATTTCTAGAAGCATAAACATCAAACTAAATGCACACACTCATATTTATAAATTGAATCATTTATTGGGCAGATGTTCTCCTTGCAATTAAAGACTAGGTATATTTTTTTTTATTACTTATCAACAAGAAGACCAAGCATGCCTAGCAATATATTTAGTATTTCCTTACCAAGCTAGTAGTTCTACAAATAATGTGTTGTGACATGGTGTGGTTTGGTGTCTATACTCAAATTAATATGCATGATGTATTTTTTCCCTGAAGCATTCATAGATATAGGTTTGATGTTTCCATCATGTCACTTATTTGACATGTGGTAGCACATATCAATTTTGAAGCCCTATAAGCCTCCATCTGTTCTTGAATATATTTATCTAAGTGAAATAAATGTAATATCACTTACAATATGTAATATACCAGATATAAATGTATGCAGAACAGAAATAAAATGCTAGTAATGGCAGAATAACAGCAATATAACCAGAACATTCACCACAATACCACTGAAATGATATAAGAATGACAACAGAAATAGCACTTTGAATCTGAAAGCAATGTTCACGGGCCTCTTTGAGGGGGAAACCTCCAGTTGAGTAGAGATCTATTACAATAATATCTAAGCTAGGTTTCTCATACCCTCGACTCCTATTTATACTAAAAAGAAGCATCTAGAGGAAGATCCTTCTAGAAGCGGAAGCTTCTATTAGGTCTTCTTACATCCGCCTTATTCTATTTTATTGAAAGGCCTTATTAATATTGGCTGTTATTACATCCAAAGATATTTTTCTACCTATGTGGGGGTTAGGACCCTAACATGTCCACCCCCTTAAAAACAGCCTTGTCCTCAAGGCTTGAGATGAGGAAATTGTTGTAGAATGGTAGTTGGTTCCCAAGTGGCGTCTATTGGAGTTGTATCTTTCCACTGGACTAGAACTTACTTAATGGTTCTCTGACATAGGTGACGCTCACGCTGGTCCAAAAATGCTTCTAGTTATAGCCAAATGGATCCTTCTTCAGCTAACTCTAGAAGGTTGGTTTGAATTTGGCACTTAGCTCCAATCACCTTCTTTAAGCATGAAACATGAAAAACAGGATTTAGCTTCGAATGGTTGGGCAAAGCTAACTGATAGGTGACTTGTCCCACACACTTGAGCATGGTATAAGGACCATAAAATTTGAGCGCTAGCTTCTGAAAATGCTTGGACTTGAGGGAAGTTTTCTTGTAAGGTTGCAGTCGAAGAAACACCTGATCCCCTTCTGCAAATTGACGTTCAGAGCAACCTTGATCTGCTTGTTGCTTCATGTGATTTTGTGCCATGACCAAATTATCTTTGAGGGTATAGAGAATGGCCTCTCGAGATGTAAGTGTTAGGTCAACTGCTTGGACCTTCGAGGCACCCGGTAAGTATGAGAGAACTGAAGGTGGCTTCTGTCCATATACTGCTTCAAAAGGAGTCATGCATGTAGCTATATGGTATGAAGTGTTGTACCACCATTCAGCTAGGGGTAACCATTGAGCCCACTGACTTTTCTTTTCCGAGGCAAACCACCTCAAATATGTTTCCAAACAATTGTTGACAACTTTCATTTGGCCATCAGTCTGGGGATGATAAGTTGTGATGAGATGCAATTATGTGCCTTGTATCTTGAACAATTCTTTCCAAACATTGCTTGTGAAATTTGGGTCACAATCAGAAACAATAGAGTGTGGCATGCCATGAAGCTTGAAGACCCTATCCATAAAGATTTGAGTCACCGTGGATGCTGTAAATGGGTGTTGAAGGGTGCAGAAATGAGAATACTTGGAAAGGTGATCAACAACCACCATGATGATAGACTTATTTATCGATTTGACTAAGCCGGTAATAAAATCCATAGAGATATCCTTCCAAATAGCAGGTGGAATCGGGAGTGGTTGTAGTGTGCCCGTTGATTTGACTGTTTCTCCCTTGTTGAGTTAACACACGTCACATTCAGCAACAAAATTATGAATGTCCTGTTTCATACCATCCCAGAAACATGAACGTTTGACCCTGTCATAGGTTTTGGTGAACCCAGAGTGCCCTACTGTGGGTGTAGCATGAAGCTCAGAAAGTACCGTGGATTTAAGATTTGATTGTTTACTTAAATACAAATGGCCTTTGTATCAAAGTTCCTCATGGAGCCAAGAGTACCCTAGGGAAGCTGGAGCATTGGATTGCAATTGTTGGATCAACTGCAAACTTTTGGGATCTTGTAGCCATTCCTGGTGAACGGCTTGGAGCCAATCTGGTACAATGAATGAAAGAGAAAAAAGGGAGCCTTCATTTTCATATTTTTGGGAAAGTGCATCCACAACCACATTGTATTTGCCTTTATTATAAATGATCTCATAATCATATCCAAAGAGTTTAGTCACTCATTTTTGTTGTTCTGGGGAGGAAATGTGTTGTTCCAAAAAATACTTGAGGCTTTGATGGTCTGTCTTAATTTGGAACCGTTTTCCCAATAGATAAGGACGCCACAAATCCACGATATGTAGAATAGCCAACATTTCCTTTTCATAGATGGATTTGCCAAGATTTCTTTCAGAAATTTTTTTGTTGGTAAAGGCCAAAGGTCGACCCTCTTGCATAAGGATAGCACCAATTCCTTTCCCTGAGGTATCACATTCCAACACAAAGGTCTTTGTGAAATCAGGAAGGGCGAGGACTGGAGTGGTGCACATGGCCATCTTTAAGGTTTGAAAAGCTTGATCAGTGGCTGGAATCCAAGTGAAAGATTTATTTTTGAGGAGAGAAGTGAGAGGTGTTGCAATCTTCACATAATTCTTAACAAACTTGTGATAATACCCTGTTAAGCCTAGAAATCCATGCAAGCTCTTAAGAGTCTTTGGGTGAAGCCAGTCTTGCATAGCTTCAATCTTTTTAGGATCCACCCTGACGCCATCTTTGTCAACCAGATGACCCAAGTATTCTACTTCTAAGGTGCCAAAAGAACATTTAGACTATTTCAAGAAAAGTTGGTGCTGAGAGAGTAGATGGAGAACTCGATCCACATGAGAAAGATGGTATGTCCAGGTTTTTCTATAGATGAGGATATTCTCAAATAAAAATAAGACAAAATGGTAGAGAAAAGGACAGAAGACATGATTCATGAGACTTTGGAAGGTGGAGGGGTAATTACACAAGCCAAAGGGCATGACCAAAAACTCATAGTGGCCCTCATGAGTTCTAAAGGCAGTCTTGGGAATATCAGTCTCTTTCATACATATCTGGTGGTATCCCGAACGAAGATCCAATTTAGTGAAGAATTGGGCGCCACTCAACTCATCCAGGAGGTCATCAATGACAGGAATGGGGAATTTGTCTTTGATGGTAAGTTTGTTGAGGGCACGGAAGTCAGGACACATTCACCAAGAACCTTCTTTCTTTAGGACCATGACCATAGGAGACGAATAGGGGCTCGTACTAGGGCGGTTAACACCTGCATTAAGGAGTTCCTGGACCATTTTCTCAATTTCACTTTTTTGGGAAAAGGGGTGACGATACCAACGAATATTGGGAGGAAAAATTCCTAGTACAAGGGGAATGGAATGATCATGAACACCATGGGAAGGAGGGAGGCCTTGGGAAGTGGAAAAGACCAATTGATGTTTAGAAAGGATGGCTTGGAGGTCTTGCGGTACGGAGGGTGTCTATGTTGCTTGTATGGCATGGAGTTGGGCGATAACACCAGAATGACCCTTTTTGAGCATTTTTTCCATGCGATGGGAACTAATGATCTCAGGTGAACTGGCGGTGATTCCTTGGGACTTATATTGGTGGCCCTCCTGGTCGAATTGCATGTTAAGTCTTTAAAATCCATGAGAATGGAACCCAAATTCCTTAGTCAGTCTGCACCCAGCACAATGTCACAACCTCCCATGTCGATAGAAAACATATGGGATTTCAGGTGGTAGTCACCAATTTGAAGACGCACATTTTCACAACGCCCTCCACATTTCATGGAACCACCATTGGCAATCATGATTTGGAAATTATTGACGGAATGGATGTAGGAATGCGTTTCTTAGGCAATGCAGCAATGAATAAAATTATGGGTGCTTCCACTATCAACCAGAATGATGACCTTCTGATGCTTGATGTAACCGATTAGCTTGAGGGTTTGGGGAGCGGAGAAGCTAGTGAGAGAATTGAGGGAAATGACTGTTTCTACTTCGGGAGGGTCTGAGGGAGGGGTTATGTCAGTGGATTCAAGTGATTCAGACATAGAGGGAGTTTCTTCATCTTCTTCTGAAATCTCCTCGGAGATGGCCATAAAAATATTTTGTTATTTACACTTGTGGCCCGGGAAATATTTTTCATCACAGTTATAACAAAATCCTTTGAGTTGGAGTTCATCCATTTCAGCCCAAATCAATTTTTGGATCTTTAGTGGAGCAGAGGGAGTAGTGGTATTTACTGGTTTAGGGCGAGGGATGAAGGAGGGTTTGCGGTTTTGAGAAGATACAACCTATTGTGCTTCTTTAGCTCTTTTGGTAGCCTCCACCCAACTCTCAGGCCGATCCAGGAGGACATGGGCCCGAATTTCATCCTTGAGGCCGCTGATAAAACACTCTCAGAAAAAGGCATTAGACATGCCCTCTGTTCTAAAATCTAGGCGCTCAAAGGAAGCTATAAAGTCTTCCACTATTCTTAATTGTTTTAGCTTTGTCAAACGACCCAAATGGTTGGTGTTAGTGTCAAAGGATTCATAAATCTCTGCCAAAAATTGTGTCCAAGCAATATACCCTTGACGAGAATTTTTTCTCCATTGCCAACGTTCTTGATCTAGATGGAGAACACCATACCAGAGTTTGGCCAAGTCATTTGTAATGCTATATAAAGAGAAGTTATGTTCCATTTGGGTTACCCAACCAGTGGGGTCTGAGCCATCAAATTTGTTCACATCCACCCGTGGAATGCGTAGGTCACATTGAAAGTGATGGTTCTGAAAGGTATGGGAATGAGAGGAATGGTCACCTTCAGTATGTGGGGGTGAGGAAGAGGAAGGGTTATCTATAGGGATAGGCAGTTTGGTGTAGAGTGTCAAAAAGACTGATTCAAGCTAGGTGGTGAGGTCTTATTTGATTTCACCCATTGAGGACTGCATGCTTGTATTGATGGCAGTGACATTGGCACTGAGTTGTTTCACTTCTTGTTGGGTCTCAATGAGACCAGATTACAAGGTGTTGAAGTGAGCTTCCAAGTCTTGGCTACGAGTATGGGCCATGAGGATGGGGGAACTGAAAAGGGGCGAGCAGGGTAAAAACAATTTTCCGAAAAAATGATATGGATGAATGCGATAAGGGCGAAGA
>JASDQU010354554.1:0-12030 GCA_032191745.1 Picea mariana
AAAAAACTCGTCGGCGACTGGTTATTGGTATGGACATCGAGCTCGAGGAGACGTGTCAATTGGCACTCTGTGCACTGGTAGGCCGCTTTGCTTATAAACGTAAATGTGATTTATCCTTCATAGACTGGATGAAAGAGGTTTGGCTCACTCCACTTGGGTATATCCCGACATATACGACTCTTACTTGTGGTTGGTTCAGTCTTCATTTTAAGATGCCCGAGGATGCAGAGAGCATTTTAACTCAGTTCTGGGATTACAAGGGTGGCAGCGTTATGCTGAAACGATGGCGAACAGGCTTTAATCTGTCTTCCAAGTAATTTAGCTATAGGCATGTTTAGGTTTTGTTACCAGGACTACCCTTAAATCTCTGGAATTTACATGCGCTTAAGGCCATTGGGAATTTCCTTGACCATTTTTTGAAAGTTGATGAAACCTGTCTTCTATCGACTGATAAGCGTATGGCACAAGTGCTGGTTGAGTTAGAATTGCATGCAGGCCTGATGGACTCCATTGAGCTGGAGTGGAGAGGACAAGTTTCTATCCAACATTTAGACTATCTTGGGCTGCCTTTTCGGTGTTCCTCCTGCCAACGAACGGGCCACCTTAGGAAGGATTGGCACCCCTCTAGTGCTGCCACAGAGGAAGAAGACAAACAGTTTTCTGGTTCATCAAACCTACATTATATGGATGAAAGCCCGGTTGAACCGAACCCTTTGGGCATAGGAGCTACATAGGACTTGGAGGTGGCTTTGGATGGCGCTCCTAACACACTCTTGGGTAAGCTCAACTTCTATTGTCCTTCACTTTTTCTTAAACTCTCACTTTGGGAAAGGGACTTTTTGGGGAATCCTTCTCTATTACTTGCTATCTCCTCGAGTTCGTCTGGGAAGGGGGCGGAACCGATGGCTAGGGAAGAGTCTTTAGGAGTCCCTAATCATGAAATGGGTGGCTCTTTAAATACCAATCCAGATGTTGAGGTCTTAGACTCTTCGAACTCTCTCCATACTGCCTCTTCCTCGCTACCTGTGCCCACGTCTGTATCGACTGGTTATGATCCTCCCTTGGCACTGGTACTTGAGTCATTTGCACCTTCGTCACATGAGCCCCTAGACATGATTCCCCTACATACTTTTTGGGGAACAGAGGCATTTGAAAACCCGTTTTGCGATATTAGTGAGGCTTTGCAGTCTGACAGACCGTAGTGTATTAAGAAACTGGCCTGGTCAAGAGGTCTGAGCATGGAGGTATCTCCTATTAAAACAAGGAGTGCTCGGAAAAAACAAGAGCAGGGCTCTTCTTCTGTCGATCTACCATCATCTTCTTCTGTGGAAAAAGGGGCGCTTAGAGGCATGAAAGCCCTTGCGAGGGCTAAATCATGATCCTCCTTTCCATAAATGTAAGAGGGGTGGGGGGTCCCTTAAAACTTCCCAACATGGGAAGGTTAATCTTTTCTACGAAACCGGATTTAATTTTTCTTCAGGAAACACTTATGGATGAGGAAAAAGCTAGGAAGTTTTTGATTGCATTGTGTCCATCTTGGAAGCTCTTTGTTGTGAGTTCGAAGGGGAAGTCGGGAGGACTCTTGGTGGCATGGAACCCTTATCTATGGGATCTACAACCTTTCTTATGTGCTGGTGGTATTCTATTGGCAGGTGTTCATATTCCTAACAACAGAAGGATCAACTTCATAAATTTGTATGGACCGTGCACTGGACGCAGAACTTTCTGGGAGAATTTGAATGCTAGTGGTCTTCTTGATTGGAGGAATTTGATTATTGCTGGTGATTTCAATTTTATGACTAGTTCTGATGAAATTTGGGGGCCTTTGGGTTTTTTAGACTCACAGGCACAATACTTCAAAGACATGTTCATGAGACACCACTTAATTGACATTAAGACTACGGAGGTGGTTCTAACTTGAAGAAATTGCAGGATGGGGAAGGAAAAAATTTCTAAAAGACTAGACAGAATCTATGCATCTATTGATTTGCTTGAGGACTCGACACTCTACAGATCATGGGTTGATCAACACTACATTTCCGATCATGCACCACTTTTTTTTTTTCAAATTGATTTTGGGGTCAAGTCTGTGTCTTATCCTTTTAAGTTTAATTTGGTTCTGTTAAAGGATGAGAGTTTTGGGGATTAGGTCAAATATGTGTGGACTTCTACACAGGACCGAATGGGAGGCAACACACAATCAAGATTAGTAGGGAAGTTAAAATCATTGAAGGACAGAGTGAGAAAGTGGCTTGTTAGTAAAAAGAAGAGTGATTAGCAGAAATATACTCAGATTGAAAAGGATATTGCTTTTTTGACAAAAGAAAGTCTAGAACACCCCCTACAAACTGAGCCACTCACCCGATTAAATTCACTCATTAAAGAGAGGAACAGTTTGTTATTGGTTGAGGAGGAATTGTGGTGACAGAAGAGCCGAGCAATTTGGATCCTGTCAGGGGACAAGAATACCAAATTCTTCCATAAGTATGCTAGCTTTAGACGTAATAAAAAATATATTTGGGAGGTAAAGGATGAATCTGATCATGTTTTTATAGGGCAGGAGGATATTAAGGGAGAATCTTTGAGACATTTCAGTTCCTTTTACAAAGAATCACATCTCTCGATTGTGGATCAAATTGAGACAATGAGAGCAATTTGGATCCTGTCAGGGGACAAGAATACCAAATTCTTCCATAAGTATGCTAGCTTTAGACGTAATAAAAAATATATTTGGGAGGTAAAGGATGAATCTGATCATGTTTTTATAGGGCAGGAGGATATTAAGGGAGAATCTTTGAGACATTTCAGTTCCTTTTACAAAGAATCACATCTCTCGATTGTGGATCAAATTGAGACAATGAGATTATATCCCAGATTGACAACAGTTGAGGAGGTTCAAGCTCTTGAAAAGTCAGTTACGAAGGCAGAGATTCTAGAGGTTCTAAATGGGTTTACCAAGGACAAGAGTCCTAGTCAAGATGGTTGGACAGTGGAGTTTTATTTACACTTCTTTGATTTGATTGTAGATGACCTTTGGGAGGTTGTTGAAGAATCACGCACTTTTGGTATGGTTAATAGATCTTTGAATTCAACCTTTATAGCTCTTATGCCAAAAGTCAATGGACCGACTACTTTTGGTGACTTCAGGCCGATTGCCTTGTGTAATCTCTGTTATAAGATTATAACGAAGATCTTAGCAACTTAGATAAGACCTATATTGTCCTGCACTCTCTCAGCTAAGCAGTTTTGTTTTCTCAGAGGTAGACAAATTATAGACGTTATAGGCACAGCATAGGAGTGTATCCATAACATTAAAGTGAAAAAGCAGCAAGCCATGATCCTTAAAATTGACTTGAAAAAGGCATATGACTGTATTAGTTGGGATTATATCAGACTTGTTCTATTACAGTGTGGTTTTGGTCTTCCGACGACCAATTGGATTATGGGATGTATCACATCAGCCACCTATGATGTTCTCATCAATGGAGAGCCCACTGAGTTTTTCAACATGGGTAGAGGTATTAGACAGGGGTGTCCTTTGTCACCATTTATTTTTATCCTAATGATGGAAGGTTTGAGTCTTGCCTTAAAAAAGAAACAAGAAGAAGGTTTGTTGACTAGTATTAAGCTAACTAGACTGTTATCTGTTCTACATCTTCTTTTTGTTGATGACATCCTCATAATGACTAATGCATCCGTAAATGAGTGGTCTGAGATTAATAGGCTCTTGGTTGTCTTCTGCAATGCCACTGGATTGATGATCAATCCACATAAATCATCTTTCTATCAGTCTAGGGTACAATCAGCGGTATTAGATGATATAAAAACTATCTTTCCTTTTGAATTTTATCAGTTGGCATTGGGTTTTAAATACTTGGGTTATTTTTTGAAAGATGACAGGCACAAGGCATGTGATTGGGATTGGCTACTAAAAAAATTTGAATTCAGAATCACACATTGGCGTAATAGGTGGTTGACTTTGGGGGGCAGATTAGTCTTGATTAAGGTTGTCTTGGAAAGCCAACCAGTCTATTGGCTGGCCTTAGCAAACATCCCATCCTCGATTCTCCACAAAATCTGACAAGTCACCTTCAACTTTCTCTGGAATGGCAATAAAAAGAGAAAAGGATATCACCTGTGCAATTGGCATTATACAGCCCGTCCGAAAAGATTTGGGGGATGGGGGCTGCGAAATATTTTCAATTTCAGTCGGGCAATGGCTGAAAGTACCCTTTGGAGGGTATTAATGGGTGATGGACTTTGGCATCGAATTATCAAAGCTAAGTATCTATTGTCTCTCCCAGTTGAACATTGGTTCAGAATGGAGTCGACATCCAGATCTTTCGGCTCACAAACCTGGAAGTATCTACTGAAATCATTGAATATTATTCTCCACTGGATTGCCTAGTATCCGGGTTCTGGAACCTTGATTGTCATTGGGAGAGACTTGATTATAGGTATGGGTGAATCTGCTCTGTTATCCGAAGGTCTCATTTCGGCTTTAAAACATCGAGGGATCCATTATTTATTTCAAGCACAAGGGGTGCCAAGACGTGGAAGTATTGGGGACTATTGGGTTACTAGTGATGATTTAGATCTGCAAGGGACACCTGCTCAGGAATGACAGACATATAGGAGGGAAATCATAAATAATGGCATTAAACTTGGGCCTGGATCAGATGTTGTAAAATGGACTGGTGACTCTTCGGGAAGGATTACTGTTAAAAATGTATATGAGGCAGTCGAAGGTAAGAAACACACCTTCTGCATCGGAGGTTGGAGAAAGGCGCTTTGGCAATGGGACTGTCCACAAAAACTTAAATTGTTTTCATGGTTGGTGGTTGAAAATAAAGTACTCTCTTGGCATAATATTCAGTGTAGGGGATTTATTGGTCCGAATCTTTGCCCTTTATGTATGAAAGAGGAGGAATCGACATTCCATCTATTTGTTATTTGCCCTTTTTCTAAGGAGGTTTGGTCTAAGGTAACTCATAGATTATCTCTTACAGGAATTTGGTCGGGCACATCTATTCGTGACTGCTATAAGAATTGGAGAACTCTTAATACAAGTTATCCTGCCCTCTCGACTTTCATTGTTTGGTTTCTATGGAGGGAAAGAAATGATGTGATTTTCAAAAATGTGAAGCCCTCTTCTCAGAGGGTGGTTATACTATCACTCTCGGCTATAAATGATTATAAATTGTCTCATAGGAAGAAGAAAGTGCGTAAGATTACAAAGAATCATGCGACAAGGTTCTTGGCGGGGTGGTTTGATGGTGCAGTTGTGACAAGTGGATTAAATAATGGAGCAGGTGGTGTCATCCGGATAAATGAGAACATAATTTACAAATGGTACATAAATTGTGGCCCAGGTTCAAACAACAGAGCGGAGCTACTTGGTGCATGGGCACTTCTAGTTTTGGCCATTCGCTTGGACATCAAGGATTTCTTTTACAGGGTGACTCGAAGATCATTATAGAGTGGTTGTCTGGCAAGGGTCAACTAGATGTATTATCATTGGAGTGCTGGAAGGACATGATTGTTGAATTAAAATCTCTTTTTTCAGAATATTACATTCCAGCATGTTTTTCGTGAAGACAATACTGAGGCAAACAGACTTTCAAAGTTGGACCTAAACAAGATGCTTGGAAAAATTGAATTTTTCCAATGTATGGGAGAACATGAAGGGCTTGATATGTTCTTAGATATCTACTAGTCTTTTCTCCAGGTGTCTTGGATTATCATCATTTTTGAGTTTTTTGGACGATTATATTGTTTTCTTTTTTTACTCTAATGATGTTTCTGTTCGGTATTATGGTATACCTTTAGAATGCCCATGTTTTGACATCTGTGATGGGCAGTCTGTTATGATTATTAGGGGAACTTTACCATGATATGGATGTGGTAGTTACCGATGTAAGCACTATATGTATCGATCTTTTTATATCTCATTATGAATATAAAGAGAAATTTTTTTGTGGAAAAAAAAAGAGTTTGTTCATTGTTGAATCTCTATTTTTTCTTTTTATTTTATGTAAAGTTTGTGTAATAGTTTAGATTTTTTTTCTTCTAAAATTGAAATATCTAATAATATTTATTTCAATGTTTATTGGTTATGGAGTTTGAGGTGTTATTGTAGGATTTATAGTGAAATTTTCAAAAATGAGGATGATCAATTCTTGTATTAAATATTTATATAATACTTTTGTATTGTTGGGAATCTAACAAGGACTGTAAGAACATTTATCATCTCATTGTCATCACATTACCAATCTGACRCTACTCAATATCCTTGCACTGTTTGCCCACCTTAAGCAAATTTCGATGCACCATCTTAATCAATATGTTGCCTTCCAWGCAAATAACTAACAACAATTCGAGATGCAGTTCCACTAGCAATGTAAGAGGAAAAGCTAGTTGTAGCTACCTCCCTTGGTTCAAGCTTTCTCCCAACCATAATGGATTGACARCTTTTAGCATTACATGTTAGGCCAATCAAATCAWGCTTYCAACGTAACCTTTCAAGCCAGGTAATAAAGCTCACTTGTCTATGCCACTTCMCAATGATTGGATTTTAGAAASAAGAAAAAGMTTWTGACTCAAAARTGTTCTTCAACCAAATACTTACCAACATATGGGGAGAAATCGATGGAGAAATCAAGCAGTGGTTTCCCATCCATYGTGACCCTAAGTGAGCCAAGAGTGCACTTTAAACCTCTRCCATGTTTCACCTCCAAGGAGCAAGGAAGGTCAGTCTTTGTCTAGACATAAAAACTAATGTCTACCTAGGTAGGAAGGAAAACATTARTCTATTCATTTAATGAGGAAATAATCTTCTTKCCTACRCCAATATATACTATTGGAAATATATRTRKAGAGTTRCCCACTTGAATATTAAWGATAGCAATAACAATATTGAGGATTAATCACCCACTTTGTGGGTAGTATCTCTTTCTTTGTTTGATTTCCTAGCATGAAATCGATTAGGATTGATCCATCGCAACCTTGCACACATAACATATCAATTAGCTAATTATTGATTAGGATTGACCCATAGCAAGCATAACATATCAATTAGCTAATTATCGCATGAAATTGATATACACTACTAATTGTGAACATGCATGTGTAAGAGTTGATATATTGACAAGCAGCGATGGAAATACACCCTGACAAGAGAAGGTACAACCCTGGGATTTGTGGGAAATCATTCATAATTGCAGTGATAAAATGTAATAGACAACCTTGTCAAAGACTATTTAGTTTGGTTTGAATAAGTGGGAAAATACCTAAACGACATTAATACTATTGAAATCGAAAGTGTTTCACAAAAACAACACCGATTGCAAGACCAAAGGATTTCTACTCCTATGTCACCTTCATTGCAACTGCCAAAGGTTTTCCTGACTTCTGCGCCATCGACAATCTCACTACTTAGAAAAGAGAACTCTTTGCTTACTTTGGCCAAACCTCCCATGAAACCACAGGTAATATTTTCATCTCTATTGCTCGTGATTTCTTTCTATGACCTTACTTGGATTTACACCTCATTTGGTAAGAAATATGATCAAACAAGAGGATCGTTGACAACCCGTACATGTGGGTTTATTTTTTCAAACAGGAGCAAGGCAATCCTCTCAACAAATACTACCAATCATCTTCCCAATGGCCCTATACATCTGGAAAGAGATACTCCAGACAAGGGCCCATTCAAATTTCATGGTCGGTATAGCATAAAAACATGAAGAAAAATTGACCATAATTGTTTAGAAGAGGTACATTAAATAGATAGTGATTCACTTATTTAATTAAAATAGTGGCAAATTGTCATGACCAATGTAGAAAACACATGTACATACTTATCCAAAAAATTCCAATATACATAATAGGTTTCCTATATTCAATTTGAAATAACAATATAGAGTGCCAAATGTCTATCGGGTACCACTATCTACGTGTATGAGTAGCCCTTATTTTTCATAGCTGTAAAAAATAAAGTTTTGACCTTCAAACATATTTTTCTAAAGGAAAAAATGAGAGAAAATCAAATGCCTATCTACTGTGTTGTAGTACCTTGAAAATATTGGTGATCACTCGATATCTCGATGTCTATGGTTGGTGTGAGTTTCTCTTCTTCACCCCCATAATTCATATCATACCTCCTTCCAAAGACTCGTCCTTGACTTCTTCATTCCCAAAACTTATATCAAACCTCCTTCCAAAGATGCTTCCCATGATATTGTTCAAAGCCGCTTTTTGCAAGTGCCCTCGAAGCCTAGAAACCCCATTAGATTGATACTCATTTTGGATATCAACAAGCATTCCAATAGCGTCATCTTGGCATCCAACTTTATGTGCAATGATTATGTGGGGAGAAAATAGATGAGCAAAAGAAATTCTTCGTAACAACCTACAGTAGTCTCCATTAGGGGTAATGCTTTACATGTTGTCATACTCAAATAACACGCTACTCATGAAGTTGTGTAAGGAAGACCTTCCACTGAAGCCGAGGAGAAGGAGCTTAGTTGGCGGCATACACATACCAAGGTGTAATTGTGATAGCAGTGGTATCAAAAAGAACAATTGGAATGCATGCATCAAGATGTCAAATAGAGTTGACAAACATCTTCACAAATGGACACAAGACCTTTGTTTGGGTTTTTGGGTGATTTTCCAAGGAATTTGTGTCACTCGTCCTAGATTAAGACATCAATTGCAACTGATGAATTGTTTTGTTGCATATTCAACTATATTTTAACTATATTTTGGTATTGAGATTCAGTGTGGGCATATATATACTGTATATATACACTTTTATTTAAATAAAATATTGTCTTACAAACTTGCTGATATAACAAGAAGTTTTCAACAACATAACAACTATGATATCAACAATAATGATAATAATCAATCTACATATTACAACAAATTTGTCATTATCTTTAACTTCTAAAATATTTTTGTACAAATTTGCAAATTCAAAACCCCTCTTAATTAAATAAAAGAATATATATAATATCATGATCCATTGTTATTACAAAACAAAGGGAAGTGTGGCTAGTGTGTGGGTCACTAAGAAATAAATCCACCACAATTGAGAAATCTGAAGCAATCACAGAAATATTTGAGAAATATGAAGCAATCACTGAGAAATATGGAAGTGAAAAATATTTGAATCCACCATTGAGAAAGAAACCCCCTATTTGACTTGGCATAGTTAAATGCAGACAAAAGATTAATAAAGGCTTTTTTTTAAACCATATTTTATAAGATAGTTGTGTTTATAACCCTCATAAGTTGCAAGGATTCAACAACACTTATTTTCGTTAACCAGTCTATGGAGCTATCATGATATAGTCATCATATTTGTAGTAAATGAAACACATTTGAATTATTACAAAGTACGCTCGCAACAATGCATACACACATTTCTAATTGAGGTACAAAGTATTCAACCAACGTAAATGTATCAAACCAATGTATATACATTTAGCTTCTCAATTTCTGAGATATTAAGTAAATGCATTTTTTAAATTTATTAGACACATGGTATAAGAGGTGGTGAAATTTTCGATTTGTAATTGTAATTAACTTATCTATTTCTAAAATATTAGAACAGGCATAATAGAAACAAAGGAGCTCTTTTATTTAAATATTAAGGCCTAAAATATTACAATAGGCATAATAGAAACAAAGGTGGTCTTTTATTTAAATATTAAGGCCTTCAAAGGTGGTATTTTATTTAAATATTAAGGCCTTCATCTATGGAGGTTTATAATTGTATTAATCTTGCTCTTGGTGTTTTGTTGGAAAGGGTGTATGTTATGATTTGGAAAGTGCATCACCTATGCCTCGTAAATGCAAATCATGAAAAATGTGTTATATTTATTGGATTTTACCTAAATAGATTTTTGTGAATTTTGAAAAGATTTAGAAAACTCAAATTTCTTTATACCAAAATTTACGAGATTGTGATTATTATTTTTTCATGCATCTCTTTTGAATTTTTTAAAATTGAACATCCCATTGTTACACATGAATATTTCATATTTATAGTATGTATTAATTTATATTTTTATATTTTAACAATTATTTTTGCTTTCTATCATATCATGTACTAATTTATTTATATATTTTTAATGATATAAAATTGAACATCCCATTGTTACACATGAATATTTCATATTTATAGTATGTATTAATTTATATTTTTATATTTTAACAATTATTTTTGCTTTCTATCATATCATGTACTAATTTATTTATATATTTTTAATGATATGTTGTCGACTAGAACTTTTATTTCAAAATTTGAACAGAGTTATTGTAGCTTTATGTTACATCATGTCATCTTTATATCATATCATGTATTAACGTATTATGACTTTAAGTTATCATATCATGTCACTTTTAAGTTATTATTGTTGCTAATTTCTAAACCTTCCTCACAAGTGTTATACCGAAAATTGTCACATCAATTGTATTTGTGAGATGACTTAGTCCTTTTTCGTAGCTTGTAAACTTAAATCTCATCCTCTTTCATAAAATTTATTTAAAAAATAACATTTTGTTTCCATCCGCAAGTCACCTTTGTGTAAACCACAGATGTTCGCACCTTGCTAGTTTGCAACTTACGGATGCCCTCAAAAAATATGAAAAAATAAAATATTCCACAATTTTGGGTGGGATTTTTTATTAGGTTTGTTCTGAATCCCCCTTAGCTCGTAAACAACAGAATTCAACCACCTCAAACCCTTGAAGATGATATAAAGGCACCTGTGAGGGCATGGATGAGGAGGACAACCTAGGTGTAAGATTATGTTGACGAATTTGCAAGCTTCCCTATTTTCTTTGATCCTCTAAGTAGCATCCCCCTAATTTGGAACTTGTTTTCCAGTACTCCTTCTTCTCTCTTATATGACCTTAGGGTGTGTTTCTATCCCTTTTGGGTCATTCGAGGAAGGGCCATCTCGCTGAGTTGATGCTTGAAGGACCAGTGGAGGAACCTGGGTGGTTGGCTTCAAGGAAGTGTTGGCGGTTAGACTCAGGTTGTAACTACCCACTTATACTGTTTTCAATAAAAGAGTTCTCTTTTCCTCCATATATGTGTAAATTGATTCAATCTAGCGATATATGTTAGTTTAGTTCATATCCTTGAATTTTTGCACATTATATGTATGATTTGAATTCATAACTACCTTGTTGCAGCATAGACTTGGTCTCATTTTTGCAGGTTGATACCAGTAGAGATCAAGAGCAAAATCAAAGGTGGAGAGCAAGGATCAAAATCAGACGTAAGATACAAGTTGTGAGGGCTCTCCTTCTCTCCGCAAAGTAGTTATTTTCTTATAGCATTGTTGTGTGTGAGGGATTTAAGTTTGCAAGATAGGGAAAAGGACTAATCTGTATCAAAAATTCAATTGATGTGGAAATTTATGGTATAACAGATACCCCCTAGTTTGTGAGGTCATAAGGGCAACTGATGGATGAAATACATTATAACTCTAAGAGGTAAGGATGCATTGAAGTAGATCCATTGAAAGTTTCCGAACAACTGATCCAAGAACATAAATCGTCACTAGTGACAGGTCCCATTGCTATTGACAATGGGAATACATCAATGTCCCATGATCGATAGATTCTACCAGGTGTTCGACACCAACTCATTTATTCACACTTGTTAGATTGTACCATGGTACCTTGACACCCATTATCATCATCGGTGGGTCGTCTCATGTTTGTTAACGATATACATCAATGACCGGTAATCAAACGATGTTGCAATGTGTTCGACCCCAACACATCTATTCACATGGTGTCGACTCGTACCGCGACATATCATCTTGAAGACTTCAGGTGAAGTATGAGCATCACATATTTTGTGCTCCTACACGACATATATTTTACCACCCCTCAAACATTGGTACTTGCAGAGGATCAACTTGTTCACTCCATTGGTTCCAACTATCCTCTGATTTTGATTTTGAGACATAGCTCCACTATGTATTCATGAGTGGCTATGATCTAATT
>JASDQU010354557.1:0-12042 GCA_032191745.1 Picea mariana
GGTAAACTCTCTCCTGGTATAAGGTCAATGTGATGACTTATACTCTTGATGGGCGACAATGAACAAGGTAAATTGTCCACCACTATATCATCGAAATTCTCCAGCAGTTCCTGAATCTCCTCAGGGAGATCATCTATTGAGGTACTGGGCAAGATGACTCTAGGTTTTCTCACCACAGAAAACTGCATTTCTTCATCTTTCTTGACTTCATCCAAAAGTTCCTTCCCACTCATGAAAAGTATAGTATTACTTGTTTCTTATTTCACCTTTTTGTCCTCAATTGGCAACAACATATGTGTCCTACCATTCTTCTCCAAGGTGTATGTGTTCTTTCTCCCGTCATGAACAACATTTCTGTCATATTGCTAAGGTCTCTCCAACAAAAGATGACAAACATCCATGGGAATAAAATCACATAAGATCTCATCTCTGTATTCCCCTATCTTAAATTCAACTAAACACTGTTTAGTGACTGTTATCTGATGTCCTTTTTGCAACCACAAAACTTTGTATGGGCTTGGATGTGAAACTGTCTCCAATTCTAGCTTTTCCAACATCTATGTGGATACTAGATTATTCGTGCTTCCACTGCCAACAATCACCTTGCATACCCTATCCTTGGTCTTGAAAGTAGTCCTAAATAAGTTGTTCCTCTGGAATGGATTCTCCATCTTTTTCTCTGGCTTCAAGAGAATTTTCCTCATCATCAAGGATCTTCTGCTTTCAGCATCTTCTGCTTCAACATTTCTTCTTTGCGCTTCTGAAATGTGAGCTTTTCCTCCTCCATCCCTTTTTTTATCGGGACATTCAAAATACTTGTGTCTGATCTTTCCATAGAAAAAACACTTTATTTCACCTCCTCTGCCTCTTCCTCTTCCTCCTCTTTCTCAAGGAAAAGTGTTCCTATCGGCATACTGTCATCCTTGTGAGCTTCCTCCCCTTTCTGGGTGGTTATGAGGTTTCTTTTCTTCATCCTTGGGCTTCTGTACTCTGTCCTGGGCAATTGCTTTGCCTCTACTCTGACTTCTACCTCTGCCCCTTTGACCTTGCTTTCGGTCCAATTTCACTTCTTCCTTTGAAGCAATTTGATAAGAATATTCTACATTCCTGATTGTCACCATGCTCATCTCATCCTAAATCTCATATCTTAGGCCATTCATGTATCTGGTGAATTTTTCATCACCAGTCTCGCGATGACCAGCTCATATGTTTAACCTGTAAAACTCCTTAGTGTATTCTTTCACTATCATCCCTTTCTGTCTCAAATTCTGCATTCTTCGAAACATATTGTTTTGATAATCTATGGGTATGAATTTGGATTTCATCTTGGCAACCATCCTATCCCAGATTTTAATTCTTTGTTTTCCTTTGCAACGTCTGTCATCCTGCAATTCATCCCACCACAGTGATGCATGCCCTTTCAATCTAGTGATAGCGTGCTTTACTTTATTATCTTCTTCGATATCTTCATAGTCGAAGTATTTATTTAGAGCTCTAAACCAATCTAGCATCTCCTCAACATCTAAGTTGCCTTCATACATCGGGATGTTCATTTTTTCTCTAGCCCCTATTATTGCAACAACTTTGAATAGATGTTCCTCTACAACATCTTCGACTACAACTTCTTCTTCGACTCCATCTTCGTTCTCACTTTCGTTCTCACTGATATCTCCAGTATCAAGTGTTTGCCTCTGTGATGTCTCCATAGCATCCAATCGAGCATGAAGTTCTCTCATTTCCCTTTCCACGACTGGATCGGGCATAGGTATCTCTTGACATCTCCTTGGCGGCATTGTTTCAATCTGTCCACGTAGAATTTGAATCAGAACTGTCCTCTGTCTTCCCTCTATAGAGAACAAAAGTTGTTAGCTCTGATACCACCTCACGTAGACCCCCACCTCAACAGGGTCTGGTTGACCTCTCGGTCTTTGGATCTTCAAATTCCCAAGACGAAATGGCTTCTCGGTCCCTGTTGGAAGCTTCAACACTTAATGACCACATGTCCTTTTTAAAGCTCTGCCTACGTGAACATGCACTAGACGGGAGCCTCCACTCCACGTGACCACCAGTGTGACAACAACCTTAACCCAAAAGGTGCATCGGGTTTCACGATGTCGGGACTTCCGTTGTGAGGTACCCCGACTCCTCTGATTCCCGATATCCCAAAATGCTGAAATTTCCTCTCCACAGATCAATGATCCTGAATCTCCTGCTATCTGACAGTCTAGATCGCATCGGGAATTTGTGTATCGGGGATTTGTGAAGTGGCACTCTCCCCTTCTTTCGAAACACAAAATCGCAATGACCTCTTTGTCAGATCGATGGTCTTGAATTCCTATGATCCAACGCTCTAGATCCTTCCTTCTCTTATTTGGATTTCGCGACTTGCGATTCCCTAAAACAAATTCCTTCACACTCCTGACTCCTGAAATACCGATATTTCAGAGCGTCCAATTGACGGTTCACACTCCTCGGGATCTAACGATTGTTATCTCTCCTGAGCTTGCGAGTGTTTAAAGACACTCGATCTTAACCTCTCCGCTGGTCTACTGGATCCAACGGTCCACAGAAAATTAGTGTTTCTCCCTCCGAGAATTTCAACCGTCCGTTAAGTATCTCAAAGACTCTTGGCCAAATAAGTTGGTGTCCTTCCTCCTGAGCTTGGTTTCTGTGAGGTGACTTCAACCCTCGTCCTTCATTTGAACTTTCCAAGTATCTATCACTCCTGAGATTGATTCTCACTACGACTCAATGATTCTAAGGAATTCTTGCACGCACTCCTTGAGGCCTTCACGATAATCCCTGATTATCCAAACACTCCAACTCTGCGCTCTCCTTGCGACAAAAGTTCTTCAACCGCTTCCTTGGGTTGGAAAAGTCTAAGACTTTGACCTGGCCTGCTCACACCTTGCAAGGATTTGTGGTATACTTGCACTTCTATTGGTATAAGAACAACTCTATCTCTCTTGATATTTTCTTATATAAAACTCAGAATCTCGTCAACGCACTCCTTGTAGACCTTCACTGCACTCCTTGCAGGAATTCTCAGGAAGAGAAGAAATTGGAACTTATACTCTCCCTCTCACAAACTTCATACATTCAACATGAAATCATACACATAAAGCATTGAAACAAATGCATAACAAAGTATATGAGAAAACTGTAAACATACCATTCAATAGATGCAAATAGTAACCATAACAACACCATGAGCTTGAATCAAAACATTCTTATATTAATTCAAATGCTTCTGTACATGGTTTCTATAGCAACAACTATCTGCTCAAACAACTTCTACAATCTCCGTTCTTCTCTGCTCTCCTCTGCTCTCTTGCTCTACAACTTCTACTCGTACAATTGAGAATGATAATAATACAATACATCTACGAGGGAGCTTTCTTGAGTTTTCCCTCCTACAACTCTAAGCTATCTTGTCGAAATTAAATACTGCAACTACTTTACATTTATTACATTAAATTCCTTCAACCGATAGATGAGAGAAACACTCAAGATCTGCATTACAATCCCCAAAACATTTAAGAGCAATTACATCCTCCTAGCTATTACATTAATGTTTCATCTTTAAATGTCAAAACGTCTTCAAAATACGTGATGGTGTGTATCCAACTCTCCTCCACTTTGCGCTTTCTTGCGATGCTCCTGCATCATACTCCTATGGCTGAAAAATTTATGGACTCTTTTCCATGAGCTCCTGCACCGTCTGTCCATGTCTCTAGATATATGCTTCACTTTCCCAACTGGCATCCTCAATCAGGTGTCCTTTCCACTTTACTAGATATTCAAAATATGTCTTCTTCCGGGTCTTCTTACCAACTCTATGATCAATGATCTTTTCCATCTGTGGCTTTTCAGCTACAGACATATGTTTGACCCACTGGAATTATTTCTAATTTTATTCTCCTCTCACTTCATCTGCTCTGTAAGGGTACAGATCTACTATGTTGAATATGAGTGATATGCCCACATCATCTGGAAATTCTATTTCATAAGCATTTGCCTCAAATTTTCTCAGAATCTTACACGGCCCTATCTTTTTCATCTTCAGCTTATTATACGTTCCTATTGGGAACCTTTCTTTCCTTATATGTGCTAAGACCAAATCCCCCACTTCGAATTTAAATTCTCTCCTGTGTTGATCTGCTCTGTGCTTGTATTCTTGGTTGGAACTTTGCAACCGCTCTTTAATCTTACTATGGAGCTCCTGCATCTCTGCTAAAAAATATTCCGCTCCAACACTCCTATGCTCATTCTACTCTAAGTCTCTCAACTCAGATACTCCTCTTGGCTGCATTCCATGCATTATCTGAAATGGCTCTGTCGCATGCTCCGGTTAGGTGAGTCATTATATGAAAATTCTGCTTGCGGCAGAATATGATCCCACTGACTATGGTGTTCAGCTACTAAACTCCTCAATAAGTCTCCCAAACTTCGATTTACTACCTCAGTTTGTCCATCTGTCTGAGGGTGATATGATGAGCTAAAAGAGAAATTTGTCCCCGGCTTTTTCCATAGTGTCCTCCATAAATGACCAACAAATTTGGTATCTCTGTTCGAAACAATACTCTTGGGTAACCCATGAAGTCTAACAACTTCTTTGAAAAACATATTTGCAATGCGTGTTGCATCACTGGTTTTCTGACATGGAATGAAATGTGCCATTTTTGAGAATCTGTCAACTACCACGAATATGGAATCACAACCTCTCTATGTCCTCGGTAGTCCCAACAAAAAATCCATGCTTACCGCGTCCCACAACCTCTCTGGTATTGGAAATGGTTGATACAACCCTGTATTCTGTCTTTTCCCCTTTGCGTGCTGGCAAATTCTACATCTGTTGACAAATTTCTTGACATCCGTCCTCATCCCTGGCCAATAATACAAACTGTTCAGTTGCGCAAATGTTTTTTCATGGACGAAATGTCCAACCAATCCCCCACTATGTATTTCCTTCAAAAGTTTTCTCTCATAGAACTCTTCGGGATACACAATTGATTTCCTTTAAACAATAGTCCATCCTGAATTAAATATTCAATCCATTGGATTCTATCTCTCAGAACAAGATTCTCACATGCTTCATAAGCATCCTTGAAATCTGAATCATCTCTGTACATTTTCTCAAAGCTATCAAAACCTAAGGTTTTCACATGAAACTACTGCAGAATCAAACATTTCCTGCTCAATGCATCAACAACCTTGTTAGCATTTCTAGAAATGTGCTTTATAACAAAAGTAAAGTTCTACATAAATTCAACCCATTTTGCATGTTTCTGGTTCAGTTTTTCTTGTCTGGTTATAAACTATAAGGTTTGGTTGTTGCTATACAAAACAAACTCTTTTAGAACTAGGTAGTGCCTCCATTTCTTCAATGCTTGTATGACTGCATAAAACTATTTATCATACATAGAATATTTCATATTGGTCTCGTTCAACTTCTCATTGAAGTATGCAACCAGTTTATTGTCTTGACTTAAGACTACTCCAATCACAAATCCACTTGCGTCACATCTCACTTGAAATGTCTTACTGAAATTTGGCAGAACCAGAACTGGCTGTCCAATTATCTTCTCCTTCAACAACTTGAAAATTTTATTCACTTTCTCTATCCAATGAAAAGATTTATGTCTTTTCTTGGCTGTGTCCATCATTGATGCACAAATTCCACTAAAATTCCTGATAAACTTCTTGTAAAACTGGCTAATCCATGGAAGCTTCTGAATTCAAAGATATTCCTTGGCGACGACCACTCTTTGATTGATCTTACCTTCTCAGGATCCATCTTCAACTAATTCGAAGAGATCACAAAACCTAAATAAATGAGTTCCATCTTCATGAAAGATGACTTCTTCAGATTTATCAACAACTTCTCTTGCTGCAACCTCCTCATTACTAGGGTTAAATGTCTCAAATGTTCTTCCTCAGTCTTACTGAAGATCAACATATCATCAAGATATACAATCACACATTTCCCAATGAAATCTTTCAAGACTTCGTTCATCAATCTCATAAAATTACTTGGCGTATTCGTCAAGCCAAATGGCATGACAAGCCATTCATACAGTCCTTCATCATCTTGAATGCTGTCTTCCATTCATCACCTTCCCTCATTCTAATCTGATGATATCCACTTTTCAGATCAATTTTTGAAAAAAACTTTGCTCCACTCAAGCAATCCATCAAGTCATCCATCCTGGGTAAAGAAAATCTATACTTGATGGTGATTTTGTTTATAGCCCTCAAGTTTGTACACATTCTCCATCCTCCATCCTTCTTCGGACTAACACTGTTGGTACAACGCATGGACTTAAGATTTCTCTAATCAACCCTTTGCCCATCAAATCCTAGACTTGCTTCTTAACTTCTTCATTCTCCTATGAAGTCAATCTATACGCTGCTTTTTTCGGTAAAATTGCTCCTGGTATAAGGTCAATGTGATGGCTTATACTCTTGATGGGCGACAACGAACAAGGTAAATCGTCCACCACTATATCAACGAAATTATCTAGTAGTTCTCGAATCTTCTCAGGGAGATCATCTATTGAGGTACTGGTCAAGATGACTCTAGGGTTTCTCACCACAACAAACTACATTTCTTCATCTTTCCTGAATTCATCCAAAAGTTCCTTCCCACTCATGAGAAGTATACTATTACTTGTTTCTTCTTTCACCTTCTTGTCCTCAATTGGCAGAAACATATGTGTCCTAACATTCTTCTCCAAGTTGTATGTGTTTTTTCTTCCGTCATGAATAACATTTCTGTCATATCGCCAAGGTCTCCCCAACAAAAGATGATAGACATACATGGGAATAACATCACATAAGATCTCATCTATGTATCCCCCTATCTTAAATTCAACTAAACATTGTTTAGTGACTGTTACCTGATGTCCTTTTCACAACCACAAAACTTTGTATGGGCTTGGATGTGAAACTGTCTCCAATTCCAGCTTTTCCACCATCTCTGTGGATACTAGATTATCCCTGCTTCCACTGTCAACAATCACCTTGCATACCCTATCCTTGGTCTTGCAAGCAATCATAAATAATCTGTTCCTTTGGACTGGATTCTCCATCTCTTTCTCTGGCTTCAAGAGAATTTTCCGCATCATCAAGGATCTTCCGTCTTCTGCATATTCTGCTTCAACATTTTGCCTTTGCGCATCTGAAATGTGAGCTTCGCCTCCTCCATCCCTTTTTTTATTGGGACATTCAAAAGACTTGTGTTTGATCTTTCCACAGACAAAACACTTTATTTCACCTCCTCTGCCTCTTCCTCTTCCTCTTGCTCAAGGAAAAGTGTTTCTATCGGCATATTGTCCTCCTTGTGAGCTTCTTCCCCTTTTTGGGTGGTTATGAGGTTTATTTTCTTCATCCTTAGGCTTCTGTACTCTGTCTTGGGAAATTTCTTTGCCTGTACTCTGACTTCTACCTCTTCCCCTTTAACCTTTCTTTCGAGCCAATTTCACTTTTGATTTTGAAGCAATCTTATAAGCATCTTCTAAATTCTTGATTGTAACCATGCTCATATCATCTTGAATCTCATATCTCAGTCCATTCATGTATCTAGCAAATTTTTCATCATCACTCTCATGATGACCAGCTCTAATGTTTAACCTATAAAATTCCTCAGTGTATTCCTTCACTGTCATCCCTTTCTGTCTCAAATTCTGCATTCTTCAAAACATATTGATTTGGTAATCTTTGGGTATGAATTTGTCTTTCATATTGGCAACCATCCTATCCTAGATTTTAATTCTTTGTTTTCTTTTTCAATTCCTGCCAGCTTGCAGTTCATCCCACCACAGTGTTGCATAACCTTTCGGTCTAGTGACAATGTGCTTTACTTTCTTATATTCTTCAATATCTTCATAGTCGATGTATTTATCTAGATCTCTGAACCAATCTAGCATCTCCTCAACGTCTAAGTTGCGTTCATACATTGAGATGTCCATTTTTTATCTAGCCCCTATTCTTGCAACAAATTTGAATATACGTTCCTCTGCAGCATCTTCGACTACAACTTCTTCTTCGGCTCCAGCTTCGTTCTCACTTTTGGCCTCACTGATATCTACAGTATCAGGTGTTCACCTTTCTGCTGTCTCCATAACATCCAATTGAGCACGAAGTTATCTCATTTCCCTTTCCATGACTGGATCGGGCATAGGTCTCTCTTGACATCTCCTTGGCGGCATTGTTTCAATCTGTCCATGCAAAATTCGAATTACAACTATCCTCTGTCTTCCCTCTATAGAAAAAAAAAGTTGTTAGCTTTGATAACACTTGACGCAGACCCCCACCTTAGCAGGGTTTGATTGACCTCCCAGTCCTTGGATCCTCAAATTCCCAAGCCGAAATGGCTTCTTTGTCCTTGCTGGAAACTTCAACACTTAATGACCACAAGTCATTTTCTAATCTCCGCTCATGCGAGCATGCACTATACATGAGCCTCCACTCCACGTGACCATTGGTGTTACCACAACCTTAACCCAAAAGGTGCGTCGGGTTTTGCGATGTTGAGACTTCCGTTGTGAGGCACCCCGACTCCTCTGATTCTTGATATCCCGAAATGACGAAATTTCCTCTCCACAGATCAACGGTCGTAGATCTATGTTGGGCCTGAGATATGATCAATTTATGACAGTTATTAGACACTTTTTTCTGAATGTACATATGTGTTTTTCACGTTTTGAAGGAGATTTTTGAAGAATTTTATGATAAAATGGTATTATCGACACTAGGTACGTATGATTCGTGTTTAATGATTGTGTTGCGTATAATTCATCATGTTTTTATGCTTCCAAGGATCTGCTTAATGTTTTTTGGTGTTATAGGGAGAAAACGCACCACGTTTCTACTTCCAACACTCGGTCCAACAGTCCTTCCAACACTTGTTCTGGTACCCGATACGACACTGTGTCCAACACTACGTCTTGCACAAAAATGAAGGGCGACTTGGCGGTTATGGTATTGGCGGCCAGTGATGGGAAAATCATGAACGTGGGCTTTGTTCATGCTTGCCCCCTCCAACTACTGAACTTCCGACAACTCAGTTTTAGTTATTCAAGAGGGCGATTATTGGCTCGCTCTATTTCAGCAGTTAGGGCGTCATTTAATGAGAATTGCAGAATTTAGAAGTGGTTCGACCTCCCGTGGTCGACCACTTGGTCTATAAACATTATAAATACCATTGTGGTGGTCAGATGATTGTTAAGCATTAGAAGTATCAATGTGATAGAGAGAAACATGATTTTACTCTCTTTTTCTATTTTACATTGCCAGATTATATAAGAATTGCGTTTTTGAGTTTTTATGATCAAATCGACCTGCTGACTTCGTGGTGTGATTTTAGAAAGTGACCACGACTTGCTGGGGGGGCCACAAATAGTCTGGTAACTGTTCTTTAGTTTGTTTATGCATTTTATAGTTTAGTTGTTCTCTTTATTTCCTGTACATGCATTTTCATTGTGATAATTAGTTTGCTGTTATAGTTTAATTGCTTTGATTCTCTTTTGCAGGTTAGTATGATGGATTGTGTTAGCATGCATTGATCTTGTAGTTAGGAACGGATTTGAAAATCCCTAGACTAACCCCATGTGCAATTAGATATTAGATTATGTCTTTATTTATGATTTTAGAATCCAATTTAAAACATAGTTTTAATTAGAATAGAACAAAGTTTTAATTTGGGTCTTCTTTGACAAGGATTTGATGGGTGGATAGAGTTAATTTTAGTTTTTAATGATAGATTGCTTCTTTCAGTTTTATATAGATCTTGCTTAGTTGTTGGTTAATACATTTGGTAGTTTTATTTTTAATATCATGTCTTAATTTATGTTCTTAAGCATTTTCTTATTGCAGTTTGATTTGTTAGAATAGATATAGCATAGTTTCATTTTATGTAATTTCTTTCCTAGAGTTAAATTGCAATTGTATTTCTTAGTTAATAGTTGAGTTTAAGTATGATTTTTTCTTACATAGTGTAGAAGTATAATCATGATCTCGTTATATTGTTGATGGTTAATAAATGAATATGCAGGGTAATTGATGATTGTTTATGTCATGGCTAAATTCTCATTGGATTGTTTAATCCATACCTTTCACTTTGCTATTGAGATCAATGTTGAGCTTATACCACTTGAATTATCCTTTGTTTTCAAGTGCCATCGAGATATCATATGACACTGGAGACATTCACACAACCACCAACACTATATTTGAGTTTTCATAGGTTAAAAGATAGTTTTCCTGTTTTCATAGGTTAAAGGATAGTTTTCTTTCTTTCATAGGTTGAAAGATCTAGTTTCTTGCTTTCATAGATAAAAAAATATAGTTTCTTGCTTTCATATCTTAGAAGATAGTTTTATTGCTGCTGTAGGATAGATAGTCTTTTGCTTTGATAGGCTAGAGAATAGTTTGCTTATCATAGATTAAAGGTTAGTTGCTAGTCTTTCTTGCTTTCAATTAAATAAATTCCCTTTGATGAATTAGAAATGGTTTTGAATTAAGAATATAGTCCACTTGCCTCTTAGGCTAGATAATTGTTCAATGAGAAGTTTTAATTTGATTACTTGCAGTAGAAGCTATCTTAGAGTAGTTAGTTGCTTACTTGCTTTAATAGGTTAGTTAGTTGTTTCGTTTACTTGGTTTAATAGGTTAGCTAGTTGTTTTGCTTACTTGTCTATTTGCTTTAATAGGTTAGCTATTTGTCTTTGCTTACTTGTTTTCTTGCTTTAGTAGAATAGTTGCTTGCTTGTTTATTTACTTCCTTTATAGGGTAGTTTCTCATTGAATGTAGGTTGGCAAGTTAAAATAGTTTGCTTTGGTTATTTTCTTATTGTTATGCTTAAATAGTTGCTTATTGCTTATTGTTGAATTAGTTTTCAAGTAGGGTTTTTACTTGTTTTCTTAGAATTAGCCATCGATCCTTGGCCCAAAAGTACTTCGGTTACATAGTTTCAATTTGCTTAGTAGGGTTTTCTCATTAGATAGGTTTGCTTGAATAGATTAGCCCTTAGATAACCACTTCCTTAGTTAGACTATACTACTACCAACCCTTCTACCTTTGGCATATATTTTGCTACAACTCTAAGTTTACTTACCCCAGGTTGACAATTTAATTGAGGTTTTTTAGTGTGTTTTTAGTGCATATATAACACCCATCATTTTTGGTGCCATTGCTGGGGAGTTGTCTTAAGGTAAGAAGTAGTTAGGAGATAGATCATTCCTAGACCTTAGCATTATCTTGGTGGAGGGGGAGCTTTAAGACGAGAGGTAAGAACCTACGCATCTGCTATAGCAGGTTCCCCCAAACCCAATGGTAGTTTTTCTTTTTGTTTGCTTTCATGAATAGAGCTAGAAACCCAATGGTAGCTTTTCCTTTTTGCTTTCTTTCATGAATAGGCCTAGAGACCCACAAGGTAGATACATTAAATCTAAATCAGACCTTTCAACCAAGGTTCCTTCTGATCTCTTTGAGGGAAGGAACGTTCCGCTTATAAAATCCGTAGACCGATACCGAAAGACAGGAGCTAGCTCAACTCAAAGAGCTAAAATAGTCTCTGAAGAGACTAACACAAGGAACACTATATAACAATAAATTGAAGCATCAATCATATTAGGATATGAGGCAAGACCACTTGAGCCTTCCTTAGAACCAAAAAATGCAACCTTTGCTTTTAAACCACCACCAGGGGACTCTAATTTTGAGGATATCATAGACCCTGAACATGTGGATATTTTGTTTGGTAGTTCAACCAATGTAATTATCTCTCAAACTGACACAGAAACTTTGGCACTGATAGTCTCAACTGGCTCGAGTAGAGTCCCAGACATCCAATCCATAGGAAGACCTTTCCATCAAAGGGAAACCTTGTTCTCTTCAAAGATAAAACCACTTAGGTACTCTCTGTCAGGCTTCTAAATTGTAGCTTTTAAGTGTCCTGAATCACTAAATTGTCAAACCAGGGCTAGTATACTTCGAGCTGATACACAGTATGTGCAGGCAAGCGTCTAGTCTTTTATTCG
>JASDQU010354561.1:3453-15495 GCA_032191745.1 Picea mariana
TTGATTAAAAGATGATCAGATGGAAGACTTATCAAGAAAGGTGAACAAACAGCTTTGGGCAACAGGCTTTCAGCAGTTTGTAGAAGAAAGACTCTGAATGCAAGATCCGCTTGGTTCAGGGCATCAAGAAACTGAAGGTGGACTTGACTGGATCCTCCAATTCCAAGTCGCTCAGCGTTGGGAAAATCACAGGAACTGATTAGAGACAGCGCAACTATTATAGTGATCCATTACAACATCATCCTATAATAGCCACAGCTCGACTGGATCCTCCAATTCCGAGTTGGTCTAGCACAGTGTAACAAAGACGTAAAAGGTACTGGCATTCATAAGACAAGAAGTCTCAAAAGTTCATACATAACCAGAGTAACAGTGCTTCATTAAAACTTTACAACCAGGAGCCCTGCTCAACCATCGATACTTACAAAATACAAAAACTGAGTCTATATACTCAGGAAACTTCACCTCACAAAGGCGTGTACAGTCACTCAAAGTCGGGTGTCCCTTGAGTCAAACTCGTACTGATGTCTTATTTTAAGCGCCATCTTAACTAAGCATGGCTCTTGTAAATAGAGTAGCTGAGCCATTAAGTGCTGGGCTAGCGTGCGCAGACTTTTCTATTGAGTCGAGGACTCCGGCATGGCTTCTCTGGGAAAATCGATACACAGGACCCCCTCGGGCAGACGGCTTGCCAGAACCTCCATTCCCTCACTTAATGAATGAGAGGAAGTCTCAACCACCCGCGCCTGCCGTCATTTACTCCAAGCGAGAAACAGTAAGGAGATCAGATCCGATGGCGCCTGGAGGTCACGATGATCCCCTTTGCAACTGAACTCGGCACCTCGGGCCTTCTTTATGAAACCCCTTCCTCTCCCCAAGTGACCATGGGCTATGACCATATGCTTTCGGCGCTCGCGAATATGAAAGGGCCAACCTTTGCTGATTGAAATCGCGATGAGCGATATGCCGAGAAGGCTTAATCTGGCACCACATGTCCTTCTAGATCTGACAGTTCTTACTTCTCCTGGTGATGCCGTGGGCTCGGGCCCGAAATTCTCCCGGCACCTTGCACCTCGGAAAATAATGGAGCTGCTTTTTGCGTGTTGGAGTCGCGATGGGCGAAGCGCCGAGATGGCTCTACTCACTGCCAGGTGTCCCTTCTAGATGGACGGCTGAGATCTTCTCGGCAAGACTGTGGGCCCGAGTCCCGAATGCCCTCGGCACTTCGCGTCTCGCGGTTGGGAGGAGGCTGGTCCTCATTCTTTAAAGTCACGAAGGGCGAGGAGGCGAGGGGCCCAATCGCGCGCCAGGTGTCCGCTTCAGATGGACGGCTGAGATCTTCTCGGCAATGCTGTGGGCCCTAGTCCGAGATTCTCTCGGCACTTCGCGTCTCGCGGCTGGGAGGAGCTAGACCTTCTGTTTCAAAGTCGCGATGGGCGAAAAGGCGAGGAGCCTAATCGCGCACCACGTGTCCCTCTGGATGGACGGTTGAGATCTTCTTGGCAATACTGTATAGCTCTTTTTACTATTGGTGCCCTCCANTCTCGGCACTTTGCGTCTCGCGGCTGGGAGGAGGTTGGTCCTCATTCTTCAAAGTCACAAAGGGCGAGGAGGCGAGGGGCCCAATCGCGCGCTAGGTGTTCGCTTCAGATGGACGGCTGAGATTTTCTCGGCAATACTATATAGCTCTTTTTACTGTTGGTTCCCTCCACACGTAACTGTCGGCTAAGGCTTAAGTGCTAGTGCCTCTCGCAACTCGCGACCTCGTGAGCTGGAGTGTCGAACCTTGGCACTCTCTCTCCGCGAAATCCCGAGAGGCGATGGCTCTTTTCTTTTCCATAATCCTCGCGACTCGCGATCTCACACGACCAAAGGATATGGTCCGCCCTCCGAACTCACGAACCCCGAGTTCAAGAAATGAACCTCCGCRTCAACTGATCGCGATCAACGACCCTCGTTACTTTGCGAGTTCTCCAGGGAGACTTCTAACCATTCACCCCTTTAACAACTTCTGCGCTAAACTTGGCGTGACTTGGTTGAGTGCAATTACCCGCCAACCGTTGATCTGTTTTGCAAAAAAGACCTTGGATGCTGCCGACGACACTTTGCCCGCTTGCTTGACCTGCTACTTGAAAAAACAGGGATTCTCCTGTGCTGCGCTTGATTATTTCGTGCAACTTGCAGACCTGAATGCTCTCGAGCCCATGACAAGAATTATCGCTAACACACTCCACCCGCTGGATCCGATATCAGGAAATGAACTGCTAGCCCCTGGGACGCATAGTCCTGAAATACACCAACTCTGTGAGTCTCCTGTACCTGACACATGGCCTCATCCCAGAGTGAGTCCATCCCCCTAGTCTCTACCAAGATCCACACGGCCTCCATCAACTGCACATGTTGATGCCAGAATGAGGTACTGCAAGACCTCCGTGAGACATCCTCAAGCGATGTGCTCCCATCAGTACGAAGACTCCATGGAAAGTTAGAACAACTTCCCCCTGCAAAGGTCCACTCACCTCTGTCAGTCAGTGAAATGTCCAACCCTACAATCCCTGGGTCCCATGCTAACCTCTGTCGAAGATCCCCATGTTGACACTGTACTATGATGGCCCTACCCGACTGCTCCGTGTATGTATACTGGATCCTCCACTCATGGATCCTCAAGCTAAAATTCCTGTGGCCTTTGGACCTGTTGTCCAGAAACTGTATCTGTAAGGAAATCTCTGTAAAAGAAGTACATGTCCACCCATCTCCACATCCTATCATGATGATCAAGAGTGAAAAGCTGCCTCTCTCTATCAGACAAATCCCTGCAGACCCACTCCAAACCGACCCCTGGTGGAGTGTGTGGCTCTTTGGCGCAACCTGGGTCATCCTGTAGTCAAACATCCTGCTAGCCAAATGAACACCCGGATCCCATGGTAAAGCTAGAAGTTTATCACTTCCAATCTCCTCTAACTTCTCCTGTGTGAGACTAATCACTGTCAAGAGCCCTCTGTGCTCATCTGCTACTACCTGGCCCATGATGCTCTCTCTCACACACCAAGTCTCAACTGGATGCCTATGACGATCCTTCTCTCTCTGGCTGGATGCCGTAAAGGTACTCATGTTAGGTGGCCTCAGCCTAGGCACTCTCCATGCTCTCAGCCACTGTCTATCTCTCCTCATGCGACTGTTGATCTGGTGAAGGTGCTCACTCATAACTATGGGTTGTTGCAAAAGAGTGAAATATGCATACTCCCCTACGTGTGTCTCCTCCCTGCAATCCCATACATTTGTCTGAACCTGACAGTATATCTCGGCATGTCTTTGTGCACTGTCACTCCTCATTGTATGCCCCTGCATACTCACGTCATCTCCCGTAGACTCATGCTGCATCGTAGATCCGGGGTGTACTGATGGATCAACCTCTACATGGAGGTCGACTGATCTCGGAACACAAATGGAAGTGTCCTCCATCAACTGGTGCTCCTCTGCTAGACCACCAACATGCTCTAACCATGTGACCGAAGGATATATCAGAGTGTCCACCAAGATAGATGAAGTGGATCTCTGATGGATCTCCTCAAGAAGCCCATCTGATCTAAACTCTGATTCTTGAAGGGCTGTCTGTGTGCCTCTCAAGAATCCTCGAGTGCTCTCCCACTCCTGAGTGAGTCGTTCTACCTCCAACTCTTGCCCCCTCAAGGCCCTGTGATACAACTCGCTAATCCCTAGTAGGTAGCCCCTGTCTCTCAACAACTATTGGTGGTCAGTCCTCATCATAGACACTCTCTTCCTGAGAGTGTGAAAATCATCCATGGAAAACCCTCCATCTGAGCTACCCTGTGCCAGTGATGCTCTCCAACAGTAATCTGCCATCACTGCATGCATGTCATCAATACGTCTAGTCGCTGCCATGATCATAGTCTCACTAACTCTCAACTGTATTGCTAAGTGGTGTGACTCCTGATCATAGTCATGCTGAGGTACCCCCTCATGCCTCTCACTACTAGTGCCATCACTAACAACACTCTCTGCAAAAGATAAAGTGTTGAACTGCATGTTCTCTACTGTGCCACTAGGTCTGCCCATACGTAACTGCACATCATCCTCAACTGTTAACTCCCTCTGAGTCATACTGTATCCAGTGTGAGCCACTGTATCCTCCTGTGCACTCAATCTGCTAATATCATCTGCACATGGATCCCATATAGCTGTGTCCAGACACATGCTATGGTCATCCTGACTGCTAAAGAGTGCATCCTCATCAATGCAGGCCGATGTTGGAAGTAAGTGCTCCCTCAACCTGTCAGCCTCTGCAATCTGCTCAACCAATGGAGTCTCCAATAGCTGTGACTCCATCTCCTCTGGTTGACCTATATGTGTGAGGTCAACTGCCTGTACGACCTATACCTCCTCCTGGATCTGTGGGTCTACCTGTCCATGGTGTGCATCCCTCACACTAGGCTCATCCATCATACCCGACGTGCCACTGATCTCCTCATGTGATGTGGCTATCATGGGTGTCTGAACAAGTGACAGATGTGTCACGGCCCCCATAGGAAGCTCATCATCTCTAGGTGCTAACACGTGTGACTCCTCACTAGTGTCACCACTCTACTGAGACGTAAAGACATCAAGGGTATGTGATATGTCTGTTGATACACTGGTGCTATCGTCCTGTCCATCCAACTGCCTATCCACTACACAAGGGTCATCATCCTCCTCAAGCGTGCTAGAATCATCATCCTTTGTGCAAGAGTCACTATCACTAGCCCCTGTGCAAGAGTCCCTCTCATCATCAGATTGCTCCAGATAAGCCTCAATCGATCCATCCTCACATGCCTCATCATCACTGTCCTCTCATACCTCAACAATATGCTTCTTACCCTTGCCCCTACACCTATGATCAGGTTCCCAAGGCACCTTGCAACTGTAGCAACGTTGCGTGCTCCTAATGGGTGTGGGGTTTCTCTGTTTTTTCCTCCTAATGGGCGTGGGGTTCCACCCAAAGGTTGCTCTAGGTTCCTACCTTTCCTTGAGCCAACCTGCAATCTTCTTTTTGTTCCAACTAGGATTTTTATAGGATAGGAACCATTGGAATGTTATGAGCCCTTTGCAATTATTGATGGTTTCATATTCCCTTTCACACTCCTCAATCCTGTAAATAATATCCATCTTATTGTAACTCTGCTAATCCCCACTGGCTAGCAAGAATCTAAGCTCTGATGCCACTGTAATGATCCCAAGCCATTATGCAAGGACCATCACGGTTTTGGTGTCTTTTTAAAACTTTTTGCTGAGTGAGGTATTTCGTCAAACGCTTTGCTGTCCTACTTGTTTAGATGTGTTTATTTGTTGAATGGCCTCTTGATTTCGGCCTTAAGGTTTACTGATGTGTTCATATGAATGTTTGCATCAATAACAAGAAGAGACAACCATGGAACATACCTCAACCATACGCCATATGATAGACAAGCCAAAACATCTCAAATCTTCTTTATTAATAAGATAGAAGAACTTGCTACAATGAAGATGCCAACAGATGGCCAAGAAGATAGATAGTAGAGCTGCTACAAAAAGCTCCCGACAATACAAAGTAAGCTTCCAAAGGCTAGATATACAATGAAGACTGAATACAAGTAGATCTGGGTCGTACGAATGCTCAACCTCCAAGCTGGAAAGTGCCACGCCCTGCTGGATAGCTGAAGCTCCCCAACAAATCGACCCTGCTGCCAAAAGTGTCCAATCACCCCAAGAAATATGCCAACTGATAGATCGGACAACCTAGGTGTCCAAATCTCCAAATCCACTCTCAAACCCTATAGATATGAATTCCTCCATTGAATGGTGTGCCCCACTGGATGACTGAAACCCTAGATGATTCGACCCTAATGAAGGAGGCCTCCAAATGCTCTCAAACTCCCCAGGAATATAGATCGGGACACTGCGAGTCACCAGGTGAAGTCTCAGGGTCAGATCTGAAGTGTAACCCCTCCAAACGGACTAGATCTGAATCTAAAAAATGCCCTCCTTCTCTTCAATTCGTCCCACTGCTCTAGGAAATAATATGAACCATAAAACTCCCTCAGAAAGCACTAGGAATGATGGTGAAGTCCCTGCAAGAAGAACCCAAGTGATAGAATCTCCAAAAACCCTGCCAACCACCTGCAATAAACTTCCCTCAATGGATGGTGTGCCCCCCTTGCCGGAAACCCTCAAGTGGTGCGCCCTCTCTCTACCGGCACATACAACGGATGTAGAACCCTCCTGCAACTGAGTAGATCTGGAACTAGAATGGTGTGGGAGAGTATTGCATCTCCGAGACCAAGCTTGGGACAAACTAGGTGGAATCTTTCACCACCGAATCGTCCTCTAGGGTTTGTTAAGTCAAAACCCTCAAAACCCCCAATGTTGGGCTTACTAGCTAGAAGCCAGATATCAAATGATAAACATACATGAATCAATGAGAAGAGGCCCTTGCCTTTCCTTTTATACTTTTTGGCTCACCTTGTCCCTCCAAAGTGACTTTCATTTTATTAATATTTAATTAATTAATTAAATCACTTTAATTAATTAATTAACCTTTTTACCTTTGAAAATCTCCTTATCTCTCCTTGTGGCTTCCCTGGCCACTGAAAGTCACTTCTAGCCATCCCATCCTATAGTGTTGCTCCTCCCGATTCCAATGAGTTATTACACTGAGAGGTTCCTCCAAGTAATGTGCCCAAAATGAACTCTTCAGTGATTTCCATTAACTTATAGCTCAAAATAGTCAAAATCAAGGAAATCATCAGAATGGAACGAAACCAAAGACAACCTGTGCGGAATGGCTCATAATGATGGAATATGATGATCAATGTCAACTGGACCCTGCAATGCCTCTCAAATACCCCTGTACTCGCCATAACATCCATCTGGCTACTCTGGTCAACATAAGTCTCTGCATTGTGATGATGTCCCAAAGTGGGGACATTACACTAGCTTCTTCTTAAGTTTCTTGATTTCTTTTGATTTACTCTGCTTCACTCGTTTGTTAGATGAGGCATCTGCAATTTGTGGTTCTTGTTCTTCTTGAGGTGTAGGTGATGGAAGGTTCTAATAACTTGTTGTGTATATATCCACAAAAACAGAATTTTCACGCCCTGTGGTAACTGAATCCTCATGCCCTGTTTCAATCTGGTGCTCTTCATCCTCTGAGTCTGTGTAAGGAAGATTAGGAATGTTTTTCTTCACTGGGGATTCTTTGGCCTTTTCTTCTTCACTGTTGAAATTTAATTTCTTCTTAGTTTTGCCAAGCTTAGAGGAAGGAGGGGGTTGATTGACTGGGGCTGGAGAGATAGCTCTCCTCCTCCTCTTTCCACTTCTGGGAGTGGAAGACTTCTTGGAATGAGGACTCTTTTTGCCCTCTGGTTGAAACTCAGTCTGGAAATCATTCCAGAATAAGAAGTAATTCCACTCTTTACCTCTTCTTTGCAACAACTCACAAACCAAAAGTTTGATTAGACTATGGTGGGATAATCTACCTGCAAGTTGATTAGGTTTGGCCTTGACTTGATGAGCCATCTTGGATAAGCTTCGATGGAGAAAATAGGGCAGACTGAGTGGGTTTCTACCAGTCAAATGGTTTATAAGTTTAAAATGGTAAATCATCACCCTGTTGTATCGCCCTTCACAAGTTATATAAACCATTATGGATTTTAATAACTGTTGTCATTTCTCTTCAAGGAAAGATACAGGAATATCTTTCTTCCATATCAAACCTGTGTGTTCTGGTTTTAAATATGTCCAGAATTCAACATTCTTAATAACAGTAGTTTTAAACCATTTCTCTCCAGTCGTGCAAAGCTCTATCATTCCGGCTATGAGGGCTTCATCTATCTCGAATTCATCCCGGCCGATGATTGCTTTCTTTCCATCGAAATTGAGGCCAAAGGCCTCTGCCACCTACTGATGAGAACTCTGTAATTTTTTGCAAAAATTGTAACACCCTGCATCCTTGAATATTTGACATACCTCCAGGTGTGCTTTCAGGTAACCGATGTCATTGAGCTCCTTCCTCAGGGTTGACGTTCCTTTCTTCATTTGCCACAATGTTTTCACACACATGTGATCAAAGGAGCAAATTTCGGGGGAGAGTTACACCGCTTAGACTTAGCGAAAATCGGCTCGGCTGTGATAGAAATGAGGTAACTGGGATGAGCTTTAGAACGTGGCACTGATTACAAGGGGTGCAGTGGAACGATTGATGATTTGCAGCAGTCATGGCGGATAGCTGAAATAAATGGAGGGTACGTAAGCACATGGCTTAATGATATAACGATCTGGAAAGATTCGCTTATATCATAGAGGGATCAGCGTTCGGTCGTGAACGATTCTTTCTCCAGTCTTTTCGGCGGCTTATGCAATCATAGAAACGTCCAACCCGTCGGTTGAAACGTGTGATAGGACGTATTGGATCTTTCCCTACTTCAGCGATTTCGGTGGCTAAAATGGCCCTGGATTTCTTTCTTTAAGCTTTCGAAAGCTAAGGCTTTCGGTGGCTAATGAACAATCGAAATGCTCGCCTAAGCCACCAAAACCTGAGATTTGAATTAGATCAAATAAAAACTAAATAAACTTTTATTTAAACTTTATTACATGCGTAAAGCTTTGAGAAATGAACTTTTAAAAATTTAAAAAGTACCTTTTTAAAAGACTTCCTATCACCTAAAATGCAAAATCTCAATTGATTTATTTGAGGAGATAACAGGTAGATCTTATAGGACAACACTAAAGATTACTCATTCATTCATCAGTCCAGAAGAACGCTAAAATGATGAGAAACAGGAAAGGACATACAAATGGATGGTAACTTTGCCTTGAAAACTTGTATACAAATACAGAAGTTGAATGATGTTCAAATTTGCACCCCAAAACGAATCTTTCTACGGCATTTCAATCAAGTAAATTTTGTGTTGCAAAAGAGACATTTTGTACAATGTGGTGACCTATTACTGTCATGAATTCTCAATGATTAATGTTTTTTATTATCACGGCAATTGCTGCAAACAATTTATGAAAATAATCAACTACAAAACGTTCTGCATAGCAATAAATTTGTAAGCGCACTTGAAATCCATTCTCAACGATCTACAAGGACAGATTCACTCCAAGCGAGCATCATATCTCGTGTAGCAACTGGGAGTCCTGTAACAATCACAAGAAATATAGCAACCGTATATAAACAATAAATGAATGTTAATGGACTGGAATAATTGAAATACGGTCAGACTAGAAGAAAAAAAGGTTCCAAGCATCGGATAAGCCATGGAGCTGAAGTAGAAATTAGGATTTACCTTGAACAAGATCTATAGCCAAGGAAGGAATATCAAATTCCCCTTCAACTAATCTGTAAATGTCCATAAGCTGTAATAGAATTGCAATAGTTTTAGTGAAATAATCTAATGCTCAATTCAATGCCAATCAAGCAAATGCAAGTGATTAAAATTTAGATGCTATGTCATAGATTAAATTTAAAATATCTAGGGCTCGAGTAATTGACCTCCTGAATATGCAATTTAGAATCTTCAGTCAAAGCCAAAAGAAGTTTACGCCGAATACTAGCATCTACTATTACCACTCGAGCACCATCCTTAAGTGTGTCTGTCAGATCTAATTTTCTTTCGACTCGTCGATTTTGTATATCTTGTCTGCAGGTCACAAAGTCGTGAAAAGATGAGCATGAATTCCATAAAACGTAAAAGGACGCAATGTCTGTCCTAATTCCATGTTTCAATAAAGAAAAAATCTGCGGTGTGACGATAGAAAGAGTTGTGTATTACAATTCAGAGTAATCTTAATGAATGAAAACTGTGATACATGTAGAATACATACCCACTCTGCAACAATGAAACCTACAGGTGACACTGTAGCTGTACATAAATGTATAAAGGAAAAAGAACCAACAAACAGACATCTCAAAATCAAAAGTAAAATAAAAAAGATATTCACAGAGAGAGAAGTTGCCCACCTGCTTGCTTCTCGCAGTGCTGGATTCCGACTCATAATGGCTACCTGTTCCTTAGCCAATATAATGAGTTTTTCTAAGCGTTTCCATTGAAATACTCCGTCTTTAAAAAGCACCTGCTTGAACGTATACAGAGTATTAAGATGGCATAAAATCTGAAACTTTAAACAAGGACAGGTACAGAAAGTAATAATATATCTTGATATCATAACTTTTAGATCTTTTGCTCTACAGAATTTAATGCTCTCGGATAAGATCTCTCAAACATTACAATAAGTTGAAATTATAATTTTTCTTTAAGCTGCTCCTTACCCTGGAACTTGAAAAACAAGGCCTAAAATATGACTTCTGGCATGCATATTGAAGAAGGATTATGGAAACTGTGAAGAAGATGACTTCAAGAAAGCATACTGATGTATAGAGAATATGGCTGTTATATTCCTTGACGGAAAAACTACTTGAGATGGTAGGAGGATAAGTCAACTGAATGAATCATCAGTAAGTCCATAATAAAGATTACTTAAAAGTTTGGGTTATGAGAGGTCTCCTCTATCTTGCTATTACAAAAACAGTAAGGGAATTTCCCTGCGAACTACATGGCTAAGAAAGACACAAATGAAAGAAAGCAATGCACCTTTTTTTCCAACTGGAAAATTCCTCAATTATATTAAGATATAATTTGTTTTCATAGACGAGATAAGTTACAAATCGCTGCTATGTGTAGACAGCTGCAGTAAAAAGTGATGGAGAATGTTACTAACTGTTCTATAGATTTATAAAAAATAAAAGTCTGCTGTTCTTTTTCCAAGGTGTATGACAAATGACTTTCTGAAATTTTTAAAAGAAAATAAGAACCTGAAATTAAAATAGTGTGATATGGAGGTGAGGGCCCTCATTGCCTTCAATGCATAAACTGTAGTTTAGGATTCCCACATTTTTTGTAGCGCCCTCTTTGAAATCTGATCCGCTGACTTGTTGTGCTCACGATAAATATGGTTGCAGATGAGATTTCTGAAGGTGGTTTGCAGCATTCTATTTCTGTCCTTCCAGGCTGTAAGTGAGATAGCTTGGAGGTCTGCCCTGTTGTTCAACCATTCTATAATTATTTTGGAGTCCCCAAGCACCTGTAGGGTGTCTAAATGGAGTCTAGAGGCCAAAAATAAAGTGGCCCAGGCACCCAAAAGCTCAGCCCTGGTGTTAGTGCCTGGGCCACAGTTTAAAGTCCATTTATAGAGAGTGTTTTGCATGGCTTTGATCAACCCTCCAGCGCCACTTTGAGTGCCATCTGAAAGTGCTGCTCCATCAAACCAACCTATATTGGAGTCAATTAAAACAGGTTCCTTCTGAAAATGTTGTAGTAATGGTTTGTGGACAAGAGTAGCATTCCAAGTGTTGTAAATTCCCAGCGCTTTGTAAGCAGCAACACTAATGGAGGAAGTACCATTTTCAAAAATCGATTTGTTTCTTTCCAGCCATGTTGTCCAGCAAATGAGGGAAGGAAGATGTGAGTGTTTATGTTCCTTTTGAGCCCAAGTATCAAGACAGTTTGGGAGCGAGTTTCCATTCCCGGACAGGTACCATTTTGGACCGGTACACATGGGGAGATGAACAGTTCGGATCTCCATGGAGTTGAAGAGTCCATCAGATGGATGTTGAGACCCCATCAGGGGGCAGAGACAGGGTAGAGATGGATCATGGGCTTTGCACAGGAGAGAAGGAGGATGTCTTGTAGAGGCACCCCGACAGAGCTTGACCTAGGGGGGTTGTGCCCTTTTTCAGTGGAACGTTGGTCTTGGAAGGCCTAGGATGTCACCCATGAGGTCCATGATGTCATCCTTGCTTCATGGACGTTTTGGCAAATGGACAGGGCAGTTTGGCACGTGTTGCAGCTTGGAGAAGCCCAAAGAGGGCTAACATTTTGCTCCTGGAGGCTGCATTTGCCCTAGAAGGGGCTAACGTCACCCTAGAAAGGGGATGGCGTCCTTTTGTTGCTTGATTAGGGTTTTAATTTGACATTTTAATGTAAAAACAGTATGATTTAGTATTTT
>JASDQU010354568.1:520-12039 GCA_032191745.1 Picea mariana
TACTTTCAGCCATGTTTATACCCCATAAAGTATTTACACCCCAGAAGTATGTACACTCTTCCACGCGGGGGAGTGCAGAGGGGGGGTACCCCCTCTGCGGGGTCTGGGGGGGCTATCCCCTCGGCTAGGGGGTCTGGGGGCAAGCGGACCCCCAGCAGGGGTTCGGGGGCGAAACCCCCAAAGAAAAAATTGCCTTGTAAAAGTATATTGTAATTTCTTTATAAATTTGGACCGTTCATTATAAGGTCGTAGATTTAATGATAGAGATTATGTTAGGGTTTTTTTCCCTATAAGGCAACCCTCTTTTATGAGGGAAATGTATTGCAGCTATGTAGGTTGGCGAGTATTGTATTATGAGAGAGGAGACTGTGAGAGAAACAAGAGGAAGTTACAGTGGGTTTTATTGTAGGTTGTATCCCTTCATTTTTCTAAATAATAATAAAGAAAGGACCCGACAATTTCTCTGGTGGATGTAGCCCACACTGGGTGAACCACGTAAATCTGTGTCTCTCTTGTATTGTGTATCTTTTGTGTTTTTTTTCCGCCTTTGTTTTATTTTATTGCTTCGCAATCCTGTTTTTCTAACAAAGACATTAATGCTTATTTCCATGCAAAAGATTTAAATGGGAAGATGCACATAAATGAAGACTTGGATAATTCTTTATCCAAAGATTTACAAAAGTAAAAGAAGAAGATAAAAGGTATTTTGCCAAAGACGGAAAATTGGAAAAACATTACACAATAAATGTTTTTCCACAGTGAAATGGTAAATTGGAAAAAACATTACACAGTAAATGTTTTTCATAGGAAATAGTAACGGTAAATGTTTTTTACAGTGAATGGTGAATTGAGAAAAACAAGACATGGTTTTAAAGACAACGAGCATAAATTAAATTATGGTAATTTAATTCTCCAGGATAGCAAATATTTGGGAATTATTTTTATTTCAAATATATTATTTCCAAGTGTTTAATGAGAATATGGATAAATGGAATTATATTTGAAAGAGTATGAACGACATTTCAAAGAGAACGTGGCAGAGGAAGGAGCTGGAGCGTCAGAGGAATCTGTAGGGATCATGAAACGTTTTTTCTGGAAATTGTCAGTTGTAATCGTTGTAGAAGCTGAAACGTTTTGTTTCAGTTATTGTAATCAGTTACACACCCAAGTAACTCAAATTGTATAAGTATTAGAGGTTTTGAGTGTATTAATGGAGGTAGAAGTGCAAGGACACAATTATGGTGGTTTTGGACTCTATTGTAATTTTTCTGGGACTAAATTGAATACATATGCAGAAGCATTTTGAATTGTTTATGAAAAGATTCTAATGGCCATGATATGAGTTTTTTCCTTCTTCATTGTTGTATTTCCTATGTTCTTTAATTCCATTTGCATTTTATTCTATTTGAATTGGAGAGTTAAAGGCCCAGAATTCATCTTATGATGCTCTTGGCCTAAGCAATTTAAACTGTGTATGTTTCTTCTTAGCTAATTCAGAATTCATTCTGGTAATTCTATGATGCAATTATTTGTTTCCTCTTTCCTTTTACCACTCTGATTTAATTTAAGATACAACTCTGATTCATTTCCTCATTTATCCTTTATCCTCTGGAGAGTTCTATCAACTAATCATTGTTTTTAGTCAATTTTAGAATTTTGACTCCATAGCCCTGTGTGTTCCTCCCCTTCCTTGCCAACAACTTTATAAAAATCCCCAAAACAAACCAAATCTAGCCACCAATTTCCATATATATATCAAGTGACACGAGAGAGCCCTCTCTAAGTTGAGAAAGCTAGCGCCTCATCTCTAAAGCTGGTTGAAAAAGTTACCCCTGTCGTTTGTATTGACAGACGGGAAGATTTACAGAGTGCTAACATTCTGGCATCGTTGCTCGGGATGAAATTGAAATTTTTTACCTGGGAAGAACGACATGGTTGAGTTCTAAGGTCTGAGAGTAGAAGAAACTTAGGCACATATTGGCTTTATTCCTGCTCTGGTGACTCCACACATCAAAAAATCATTTTGAAGGCAATTGCACTAGTAGAAGAATCCATAAATCTGAATTTTCACTGGCGACTCCACTCTCAATGCAGAATCCAACTTCCAAAACATCATTGCTGACTCCATTGTTTGAAGATGAGTTCAATATATACAAGGTATGCTCGAATGAATCGATCTCATATTCTTGGATTTCCAAATCTTATTCCTCACATAAATTGGCAAAAATATTTTACTAAATTCAAAGATGGGAAAGGAAATGATGTTGCCTTGCACTTGATTAGATTTCGCATGCACATATGTAAGTTGGGGGTTGACTTTCATGAGGATTTTTTGATGAAAATGTTTATGGATACTTTAGAGGGGAGAGCAAGATTATGGTATGAAGGTTTAAAACCAGGGAGCTTATACTCTCTTAAAGATTTCCATATAACATTCTTTCAGCATTATGGAGAATCTAATTCTTCATCCTTCGTGTTTGAAGATTGTTGTGAATTTTGTGAACATTTTATTAAGTACCTTGAAAATGTTTTTGGAAATGAAGAGTGTATGAATGATGAAATCATAGAAGCCTTTTATGAATATTCATCCCAACAACAAATAGTATCCCCTCCATTGTTTGAAAGTGAATATGATCAAGAAATTGTTGCTGAAAGTCATTTTCCTTCCCCTTAACTTGATGAAGATATTCAACAAGATTTTCAGCAAGACAAAGTGTTTCAAGGTTGTCTTTCTCCCCCTATGAATGATATGATTGTTCAAATTCTTAGTGTCCTAGACATGGATGAGGATTCTGAAATTGCATCTATGGAAACTTCCATCAATGGACAAACAAATGACATAGAGTTTCAGGAAAGAAAAAAAATAGTGTATGACACTTTTCAATCAGAAATACAGAAAGATAATGAAGAGGCAGTGGTTTTATTTGAGTCATTTGAAAATCATGGTTTTTATAATCCATCCATGGGAAGTCTAGACTGTGAAATAGTGCATGCTGTTAGCTTTTCACATTTGCAAGAAGATTATGAGCAAGAAATTATTTCTACTAATTCATTTGAAAGTCAAAATGGTTGTCCTCAAACAAATTTCCAAAAATTTAATGAAACCAAATCTGAATTGTTTGATGAACAAGTGCATAGCCTTGATGCACATAATATGGTTGTCATATTTGAAGATATTCAAAAATGTATGAATATTTTTGTTGATATGCATGGAAGAGTAGACAAACCTATTGCTTCCATTTCATTTGAAGATGTTCTCAAAACAGAAAAAATAGAGAAATAACAACAAACACTTATTAAAGAGGCTTGTCCTTTTGTTTTTTCTCATCAAGAAGAAATGATTTTTCATGGTTATGAAGATCCTGTGGCCATCCTATTACAGTCTTTAGTGAAGGAGGAATTCGTTTCATTCATAAGCTCACATTTTGGTTTCAATTTTTGCTTTCAACTGTCATCTTTTACATTTGTATGCATGTTTAATAAAAATGTGAGCGAAGAAAAATCAGGAAGCCAATTGCTTGATTGGTTGCATTGGCATGTTAGCATTACTTGATTGAGTATTCATTTCAGTTGTTTTATAGTAGGTAGGAGTGTGCGAATAAGCTTGATGTTCAAGCATTTTTCAGTTTGGATTTCCAGTAGTATGTATAGTCAGATTTTAGCAGTGTATTCAGTATTCAGTATCCAGTTGAGAGCAGTGTGCAGATTTTGGTTTTCAGCAGACATTGGTGACATGACGGAGCAGGGTACACACACATGTTTTGGGACTATCCCAATGGATCAGGCACCTAGTCTACGAGTTATTTTCTACCTCGCAGGGAGGATATCATCCCCAATTGGAGCCAATGTTATCACCATAAAACTTTTCATATCAGAATCCAAATTTCAGAAATTTAGCGAAATGCTATATCACAGTGGAAGTATGATAGTTTGGGGGGGTGGGCTATATCTAGCGGCATATAGAAATATATAGCGGAGGTTCAAAATGTATAACTCGACGGACCTTCAATCTTGAAGAAGCCCGGATCAACGACTAAGGCACATATCGGAGAATTAAGCAGCGCAGAAGATAATTATTCGAAGGCAGGCTGGGGAAACCATTTTGGTTTAATTCGTGGAAATGTGGCGACACTAGAGGTACGTCGGGGTGAAAAGCGGTCTACTCAAAACCATTTTTTCTAACTCGCGATATCGGTTGTTGATGGTGTTATCACCTACTGATTTGCATTTTATTTTTCCAAAGCATCTTATCCTTGTGTTATTTTTCCACTTAGATTTTCTAACTTTTTAACCAGCTTCGTCAAGCTCCCATCACCTAAATCCTTTACCCAATGGATCATCCAAAACAGTCATGTACCCCATGAGTCAAAAGTTGACAAATATCCCAATCCTATACCTAGCCTTTCTTCTTATCTAAATCCCTTACTTCCATCACTTCATTCATTTTTACCCTTATTTTCATATTCCCATTGAAATTAAAAAATATTCCTTTTATTAAGCACCCTTATCCTATCCACATAGTCATGTGTTAAGCCTCATATGTCCAAATTTCTTCGAAAATAGAAAAAGGGGTTTTTTATTATTAATATAAATATTTTTATATTTATATTAATATTGGATCCAATATTTAATTTATGAAATCACGTCAAATCATGGGTACAAATCTCAATTTATAATGTGGAAAAGTCAAAGGTTGGATGGAGGGCGCACACACATACCGGAGATTAAAGTAACGAGAAGGTTAATTATGTAAAGACAGACCGGAAAACTACCGTGGTTTATTTGGTGGACTCGTGTTTTTACGTGGAGCATATCGGAGGTAAAGAAGTTTGGATTAAACCACTTTATCCCAAGCCCGATATAATAAATGAAAACATCTATCATATGTTTTATGTGCGACATTTTTTCAGGAGTGCATTTCAATAATGATTATGGGATTTCCAATAAATGAAATTTCTCCTCACGGTGAAAAGGTTTTATGGAGGTAAGATTTAAGTTTTAAAAATTAAAGACATTAATGCTTATTTCCATGCAAAACATTTAAATGGGAAGATGCACGTGAATGAAGACTTGGATAATTCTTTATCCAAAGATTCACATAAGTAAAAGAAGTAGATAAAAGGTATTTTGCAAAAGACGGTAAATTGAAAAAACATTACACAGTAAATGCTTTTCCACAGTGAAACGGTAAATTGGAAAAAACATTACATAGTAAATATTTTTCACAGGAAAATATTTTTCACAGGAAATAGTAACAGTAAATTTTTTCTTACAATGAATGGTGAATTGGGCAAAACAAGACATGGTTTTAAAGACCATGGGCATGAATTAAATTATGGAAATTTAATTCAAATATTTGGGAATTATTTTTATTTCAAATATATTATTCCCAAATGTTTAATGAGAATATGGATAAATGCAATTATATTTGAAAGAGTATGAGTGAAATTTCAAAGAGAACATGGCGGAGGAAGGAGCTGGAGCATCAGAGGAATTTGTAGGGATCATGAAACGGTTTTTTATGAAATTTGTCAGTTGTAATCATTGTAGAAACTCAAACGTTTTTTTTCAGTTATTGTAATTAGTTACACACCCAAGGAACTCGAATTGTATAAGTATTAGAGGTTCTGAGTGTATTAATGAAGGCAGAAGTGCAAGGACACAATTCGGGGGGTTTTGGACTCTATTGTAATTTTTCTGGGACTGAATTGAATACATATGTAGAAGCATTTTGAATTGTTTATGAAAAGATTATAATGGCTATGATATGAGTTTTTTCCTCCTTCATTGTTGTAATTCCTATGTTATTTAATTCCATTTGAATTTTCTTTTGTTTAAATTGAACAGTTAAAGGCCCAGAATTCATCTTATGATCCTCTTGGCCTAAACAATTTACACTGTGTATGTATCTTCTTAGCTAATTCAAAATTCATTCATGTAATGCTATGATTCAGTTATTTGTTTCCTCTTTCCTCTTACCACTATGATTTATCTTAACTTACAACTCAGATTCGTTGCCTCATTTAGCCTTTATCCTCTAGAGAGTTCTATCGGTTGATCATTGTTTTCAGTCAATTTCATAATTTTGACTCCATAGCGCTGTGTGTTCCTCCCCTTCCTTACCAGCAACTTTATAAAAATCCACAAAACAAACCAAATCTAGCCACCAATTTCCATAGATATATCAAGTGACACGAGAGATCCCTCTCTGAGTTGAGCAGGCTAGTGCATCAACTCTAAAGCTGGTTGAAACAGTTACCTCTGTCGTTTGTCTATTCAGCTGGACAGAATTTACAGAGTGCTAACACATCTGAGAACCACCAATCTCTTTCGGTGAGTAGAGGCGAATTTCAAAAAATATGCAAGGGAAAGATTTTTGAGAGAAATCCCCCTGTGCATTAAATTTTTCTTAATGGAAAAGGGGATGTTGACTATGCGCCGACTAAGATGGAAGTGTAAACACCCTCACTTTGGATAGGGAAAGGATGGGGTAGATTCATGTCTTGAGAGAGGGGAAGGGTTCTTTGAAAAACAGGGGGGGGGAAACAACAAGAAATGTACTCAAGAGAGGAGGGAGCCTTGAAAAGAGCTACCATAGTTGAGAATTGGTGGAGAGGAAAGATAAAGAAACCAGCAAGATAGTCTAAGAAGTTGTGGAAATAAGTCGAACCAGGATAAGTAGAGGAGATACAGATGGAAGAGTTGCGGAAGATGATAATATAGGAAAGACTGGCCAGTCAAAGATTAAGTTAGAGAGAAGTGTAGAGAGAAAGAAGTCCCCAGGAGTTTGGAAAAGAAGGACAAGGTGTATACATAAGAGAGGAGGAAGTCGACATGAATCTTGAAGAAGAAAGCGAAGATTCAGCTCCGATGACAGGAAAGATCAGGAATCCGGCTGAAGAGACCGCTCCAGTGGAAGAAAATGAGACCCCCCATATCAAAGAAAATTTCCCTGAAGCATGTGGCGCCAGCGTCGAATCGCCCATACCCCAAGTGTCTTCTATATAAGTGGTAAGTTCGATACTACCTTCTCACACTTGTTCTGTTCCAATACAATTAGTTAGTTTGTCACACTCAAGAACTATGAGTACATGGAGGATATTGGAATCCCCTGGTAAATTGCAATCAGGGCCGTTAGGTTTCATTTTGATAAGAGAACCAAGATCAGAAATGGTTGGTCACATTGGAGAGTCGAATGCCTGATACCCATAATTATAGGGTAAGGGAGATGAATATGTTGAGCAGCATTGGTTCTTGTGCGAAGCAATTTGGATATCCATAGGAAGTCTAGATGGGATCAAGTTGGTTGAGTTCTAGACTACCTTGAGAGTTCGCGTTCTCAGGTGGTACATGAATATTATTGAGCCAAGAGTGTCAGGAATGCAAGGTCAAGCATTCACACTTGGTCAGGTATGGTCCAAGTTCATAACATATTTTAAACTACCTCAGTTAGAACAACATGCTTTGTCTGAGTTGCGCAAGATCCAGCGAAGGGAAGGTGAATCAGCTTGGGAATACATACAGAAGCTTAAAGATGTTATAGGGAGGTTAGCACATCCAATCCATGAGGAACATCATAGGGAATGGTACATTCAGGGATTTCTACCTCTGACTTAGATTCTTCTAACGCAACAACGGATAACCACTTTGACAGACGCCTTGAAACAATCGATGAAGATTGAAGCCATGGCGGGATAACTCAGGATCCTGAGAGTAACCAGACCCCCAACAGATGCGAATTTGGTGCAAATACAAGGAAAAATATCAACTCTTATAGAAAAGATTCAAGAACTAACAATACCTAGACAAAGACAACCACAGGTTTGGTGCATCGGATGTTATACAAAAGGACATCTAGTGAACGAATGTCCACAAATGGGGGGAATGGGACCTCCTCAGAATATGATGGGACTCTCACCTAGGCCCATGGGAGGATTTGTGTAAGTTTGTGAACTTACTATTCCAGAACCCCTCTCCATATCATGCTTTTACAGGAAGCCAGGCAGCACTAGCAGTTGAGTATTGTGAGATCTTCCAAATCCATGGGTATGGGCTAGGATAGTGCCTCATTATGTAGAAATATTTGACAGTACCAAATACAGTACACTGTGATTTATGCGCCCATATACCACACATATTACCAATCAATGTAGAGTGTTGGATGCACTTGCGGACAAGTTGGACCGAACAACATTCAAGGTGAATGAAAATCCTCAGGGACCAGAAAGAGGTCGAGGAAGTGGAGTCGATGGAGACTCCAAGTGAGGAAGGACCAGGGGAAGAGGGCTGAGAAGATATTATAAATGTGATGAGAAAGGCCACATGGATAGAGACTTTCCTCATCTAAGGCAACCACGGTCCTCTCACTGCAGAACCAATGGGCACACCACTAAAGACTGCCTAGAACTAATTGAAAAATGGGAATATCAGGTACGTCAATGAGGAACTAACCTCATCAGTTCAGAAATCAAGAGAGTTAGTAAGGGACAATTACCCAACCTCGATATCGTTACTCGAGGAGGAGAAAAGACAGGATTTGATGCTGATACTCTACCTCAAATCCATAAAGAAACACCTAAAGAAGACAGGTATGACCCTCTAAAATAGAAGTTGTTCTCTAAAAATGCCATAGAATTATTTCAAAATATCCCTAGTCCTGTAACGCAAGAGAAAACCCCACAACCTATCGTTTACCCTAATATTGTGCAAGTCCCTTGTTGACCCCCTGCACCCAGAAACCCTATAGTCACACCAAGACAACCTAAGCAACCTCAAAATGTAGTCGACCTTTGGTTTCAATTATTCTCTAACATTCTCAGAAACGATCAATTAACAAAGAGGTTGCACAATGCGCTATGCCTAGTTTTAGGGCATGAAGAACCCATAGAAGTTGGAATAAGGACTAATCTACCCAGGAAGAGTACTCAGAGAGTGAACAGAAGAAAAGTATGAACTGGAAAAGAATTCAAACTAGTATCCAAGTTAGACGAATTTGAGATTATGGATGTCATGTTGGATCTAGGATACGATGTGAACATTTTGCCTAAGAATACTTGGGAAGCCTTAGGAAAACCTAGGCTGACATATTCCCCAATTCAGCTAATAATGGCCAACCAATATTGTATTTTCCCAATAGGAAGACTGGAGAGTGTAGAAATAGATGTTGCGGGAGAAAATACTGTAGCTGACTTTGAAGTGATTGAAATCATGGGGCATAAGGACCCTTACCTTGCACTGCTTGGAATTGATTGGGCCTATGACAACTATGCAGTAGTCGACTTAAATAAAGACACCATGACTTTTGAGGATGACAGAATCAAGGTAGTTCAACCCTTGGATCCAAATGTAGGGCCCAAATATACAGAGCCAATAGACAATAATATGGAGGGAGAAGAATTGGATCAGTTATACACTGTAACAACAGGAACAAGAGATGATTATATAAATCCTATTGCGGATGGATCAATAAGTTGGAGGAGTATACAGTCAGTGAACGAAGATTCAGAACTGGTATTTGATAGTTGGCAGTAAGGCTCATATGAACAATTATCAAGGAGATGCGCAACTTTCAAAGAAAATAGATGGGTTGAGACTGAGGTCAGAGAACACCCAGTATATGATGGCACATCAGGACTCGACCACTTTATGCTCAGTATGGAAGAAAAGGTAGTAGAGGAACAAATGATTTCAATACTAGATATAGCCCTCCAAGACACCCCTGCCATATGGTGGACCAATCAAAAATCCTTACTCATAAATTGGGATGATGTGAAGAAAGATATCAAGTATAGGTTTCATAATGAGGAGCAGTTGGAATCCGAGATGCAGACGGATTTCCAAGTTGCACAATTGTTCAGCGAAGAATCTTATCCTAAAGTACATATTGAACAGTGTGTGACATAGTGGCAAGTTGCAGAAATACCCTCTCATTTATGGGTTCAGGTATTTCCCCACTCCCTAGGTCCAATCCTAAACGCTTGGTTCTTACATGAAGAAACCAAAAGACATACCAATGACTGGCAGATGATGGAAGACCATTTTTGCAAGGACTTCTCGTTTACAGGTAAGTACCCCAAGCTTGAAGTAGTCCTGCAAAAGAGTAAATAATTTCTTTTTACAGATACTAGTAATGAGAAACCAAACCTACTGGTATGTCCAAAACATAATCAATAACTTTAAACCAATCTTCACCTACCCTCAACCAAGAATCCTATATAATGTTATAAGATTAGCAAGGATTCAGAAAACCCAAATGATTTAGAGGAATTGAGAAACCTAGCTATCAAAGAGACATAAGGGAATAGAGAAATCTAGAAAACCATACCCAGTCAGACTGATAGTTCGTATAATCACCCATTAAAGTTGCACAAAGTCAATATAGGGACCACAGATCAAACTAAGATATCTATGGTGGGAGATTACTAGGATGAGAAAACTAGTCAAGAAATACAGAGTTTGTTGCAGGAATATGAGGATTTGTTCCCAAAGACTTTTTCAGAGTTAAAGGGAATCAAAGGAATTATGGGAGAAATGAAAATTGAATTAAAACCAAGATCAAAGTCTGCTAGGCATAGACCATACCATCTTAATCCTAGATTAAAAGAGAAGGTTAAGAAGGAGACATACAATCTTTTGGAAGCCAAACTTATTTTTGTAGTGGAAGAAGCAGAATCGGTCAGCCCAATAGTCATTCAAAGCAAGAAAGGCACAGAGGATATCATGGTCTGTGTAGACTATAGAAGCCTTAACTCTGCCTATGTGCATGACCCTTTCCCAACACCTTTTAATGATGAGGTGCTAAAACAGGTTGCGAGGAAGGAAGCATACTCATTCAAAGATGAATTTTCAAGGTAGCACCAAGTCAGGATTTCCGAAAAGGACAAAAACAAGACAACATTCATCACAGAATAGGGATCTTTCTGTAATGATCCCAAGCCAAATTCTTTCTTGGAATCACTAACTAATACTAATTTATTGAGGTATTAAGTGCATACAAGATTCATCAACACATGGAAATCACAATATATTCAAGATGTAGAAGCAAAGATCTGACCTTTTTATTATGAGAAATGTAAGATCAATACAATAGATGGCCGAGCTGACATAAACCTCAGATGTTTGTACAAGCAATAGATATGAGCTGCTACAAAATGCTCCCGACAATACAAAATAAGCCTCCAAAGGCTGGATATACAATGAAGACTAAATCAAGCAGATCTGAACCATACTAATACTCAACCTCCAAGCTGGAAAGTGACACGTCTTGCTAGAATGTTGAAGCCCTGAATAATTTTGCCCTGCTACCAAAAGTGTCCAATCAGCCTGAGAAATATGCCAAATGATAGATCGGGCAACTATAAGGAAAACCCAGATGTCCAAATTCCCAAATCCACTCTCAAACCCCGTAGATCTAAATTCTCCACTGAATGGTGTGCCCCACTGGATGACTGAAACCCTAGCTGGTTCGGCCTTGATGAAGGAGGCCTCCAAATTCTTTGAAACTCTCCAAGAATATAGAT
>JASDQU010354571.1:0-12037 GCA_032191745.1 Picea mariana
GAAATAACGAAGGAAATTATAAACTAAATTCAGTAGGAGATTTTAGAAAACTTTTTATTTATTTTAAGTCCTGAAAATTAACCAGGCTTTACATATAGTATCAAAGCTCGGTTTCAAAACTGAAACCTAGGCTTGACCACTCACAACACTGAGATTTTGTCTTTTTCATCTTCAATCCAATTTGGGTTCAATTTAGGTTGTTACAGGAAATGAATATGCAATCCAATTTGGGTTGTTACACAAGTCTGGAATAGCATGGCTTAAATCTTGAGGTTTCCATTCAAGACAGATGTGCCATTCCTTCAATATAGTCACTCTTGGACACACTTATTCACTGATAGTTCCTCGGAACCTGAAAATGTTCATAAGTTATACTTCAGAAAGCCCAGTGAACAGAGCTTGCATTTGGGACATTTCAGTTGCAACATTGAAAACCTTTTGCATTTTAGCAAAATACAGCCAACAAACCAGATGTCAACAGATAATGAGTAGTGAGTAGCCCCTAAAAGAACTTCAGGAGCCCTGTACCGAAGGGTCACAATCTTGTGAAACTTTTTGACAGGAACTATAAAACCCCTACCGAGTTTTAGATCTGTTATTTTTATCATGCCCCTTTGCTTTTCCACCATCAAGTTGTGAGGCTTTAAATCCCTTGATCATCTTAGGAGGCATTTTTGTGTAACGGTGATAAGCATCGATGTACTTGTTGAGATCAAAATCTGTCTATTCAAAAACTAGGTACAAAAGAGGCTTCCCATTCATGTTTTCAGTGTGCCTCACATCTAACAATCATCGTTCTCTAACTTGGTATTTTTAAGAGCAACCAGTTTCCCTGTTTTCTTGTCCTTGCCCTTGTACACCTTCCCATTGGTTCCTTCTCCCACCTTCTCCAATTTCTCAGACCCATCCATTACTGTTTTGTTCTTCGAGGACACGGAGCTATGGATGGAGCGAACAAAAATAACGATTACGATATCTTTACCTTCAACGTTGTTAGAACTTATATGCAGCACAGAATCACTTGGCATTTCTCGGTCAAACCAATTGTTAGCCAGCCCAAACTAAAGACCTCTGATTTGGTACCACCAATTGCTAGCCAGTCCAAACCGAAGAAGACATGTACAATTCCCATATACCTTCGATATGTTACCATTGATCCTATTCTCAATCACAAACAGAATTTGAAGCTTTCCTCGTTACAATGTTGGCTTGGAAATGGCCCACTTAACTGGTTTGCAGATAAATCCAAAACCTTAATGAGTCTGACTTCCAAGCTTCCAAGAAAATTTCCCATTGAGCCAATTGCAAAACAATTTTGGACTCTTCAACATGGTCAGCTCAGTAATCCATGCAGGAATCTCACCCGACAGTCTATTTTCAAACAAATTCAAAAAATTTAGCGTAGTTGAATCACTCAAACCCTCTGGAAGCAATTTCGAGGGCATATTATCCAAAGCTTATAACCATTCCAACGAGCCCAACTTACCAAATATCCTTAAGCATCTTACCCTCTAAGTTATTCCGATAACGCTGCAAACTAGCCAGCTTCAGAAGCCTTTTGATAACGTTGCAAACTAGTCAGCTTCTGAAACTCTTTTGAAACCACGGCACAAGACCTGTTAATGAGATGATGCCCTTGTTGCTAGCTTCAAAGTAGAGGTTTGCAGGGTACTGGTAGTTGCTGCTGAGATTCAGAGGTAACCCACACCCTGCACAACTGTTGGACAGACTCAAATTTTGGGTGGGTGTTTTAGTAATTTGGTATATGAATTATTTGATCAAAATTCATTAAATCCATTCCAACCAATGGGATTTTGGACATATCTCTCTGCACAACTATCACCCAAGCCAAGTCACCCACCAAGATCCAATAGAACCAATCCAGAGCCCTCACAGCAGCAGTTCTCGATGACCCAACAAAGAAAAAACGCGAGAAACCCTAAACAACAGGAAGTAAGAGGCCCATTCTGGTACATACAGAGATTGATGATAAAGGAGCAAGGTATGAATAAAATGAGAACGTTGTGTTACCCAGCCCGTGTTAGAAAATGAAACATATCCATAGCCAGTGCTCAGCAAGAGTTGGAGCACAAAATACCCTGAGAATGTGCCTCGATCAGCCATCCATGAGACAAAAAAAAAATGAAACCAAAACTATAGCTTCCTTCAGGGAATACATAGCATGAGTAGTCTTTGATATATCATCTACAGGAATCCAAATGCGAAGTGAAACTTCATGTCCTGATCGTGTAATGAATGTATCATCTCTAGTGACTAATGGACCAGCAACCAAAGCAAATATATAGCAAGGCTTCTTGAAAGGATCTTCCCAAACATCATAGTGTCCTCGTGGTCCTTCGTTCGATGCCCTGCAACTTCATCATCTTTCTTGTCAGCATCCTGTGATGATAGGTCCTATATCGGTTGTCCACCCCCATGTGTCTACCAGCCAGGAGGCTAATGGGAAGCAGCACTACATAGCCCTCGAAAACCCTAGAAACCTTAAGGATAAGCCCCCTTTGAGCAATGAGGACAAGCGCAGTGAGGATGGAACAGAAGCCCATATGGGCAAGAAAGGATCTTCTCTATGGCACCGAATGAAATGGACAGATGACATTGTTAGGCTTTTGATTATTGTGGTTTCATATGTGGGTGAGGATGTTGACTATACTAACGATCGTGAATTGTTGGATCGACCTTCAGCCAGCCATTTCCCAGTCAAACGATATACATCTGTTGATTCATCTCCACTGCCATAATATTGCATAATATATTTTTCCAGGCTAATAACCATTTAATGTTGACCTTAAGCCCGTAAAATCTTTGCTTCCTCAAGCCTTCCTAATTGGCATATGGATGAAACTTATTTCCTATTTTCCATCTGAGGACATATAAGCTTTAACTCATGTATAGCAGTTGCAGCATGACTTAATCTTCCACACTTATGGAAAATGGTGGCATATTCAAGGAGATGCCGAGGGATATACTCTTTGCAATTTAATATCTGAAACAAAATCCGTCTAAACGCAATGAATGGCTCAAGTAAATTAAACTGTAATTGCATCTGTTTCAAATTATATTGCCAATCTACATTAAACCAATCCAACTGCTCAGAAGGTGGAACAAAAGGTCCAGACAATAGAGCATTCTTTGGCTCATTTTGACTTGCACCATGATTCCCTCTATACGTCCAGCGCATTCCCCATGCCTGATAAAGGTGGTCTAATATCTAAAGTTTAAGGATGATGATCGGAATAAGAGGAAAGCTAGGATTTTGAGGAAGAAGGGAAAGTGGAAGTCTGGCGAGAAATCAATGATGATACGAAGCTTGGTCGTCGTTTGCAGGCGTTCTTAATTGGTGTCGGTAACAAAAGAAAAATCTTCAACTACTCGGCTCACAAGTTGTGCAGCTAATAAATGCAGCCCACCCTAGAGCAATGCAACTAATAAATGACTCCTCTCCTATCCTCTTAAAAAAAAAAAAAGTTAACCTACCTGTCATAACGCCGACTTCGAGTACCCGTTCTCTGACCAATTTCACCTACTTTATTATCTGTTTTTTGTTGACAGAAACGGATTCAGTGTTAACCTGCATGTCAGATCCGAACCCCATACCTGTAGGTTGGTTGGATTTAGATATCAATTACTTATTGGACTTGATTGACCCTTACAATCTCGCCATGGACTTGTATGCTTGTAATTCATCATAGTTGGTTCAGGTAAAAGAAGATTCATTCAAATAAATATTAAATATATAGACCATGAGTTAAGTTAGAGTCTAGTTGGCTTAACTAGCTTGCCTTTATATGAGAATAGTTGAGATGAATAGTATTTGTTTTAAAAAAAAAAAATAATAATAATAAATTGAATTTTGTTTTTGAGATTTTATTAATAATAAATTGAATTTTGTTTTTATTTTATTTTATTAATTGGTTAAAAAGGAATGGTTAAAGTTTAACTTTAAAATATGTTTCATCTTATAAAAAGGTAAGTTTGACATTTTCATTGAATTAGGATGAGTGTAATATTAAATGTATAGTGTGATAAATTGGATGAATATGTTATTTGAGGTATAGTGTGACATCCATATCTTGAGAAGTGGTGGATGTTCAATATATTTAAGTTTGGAGAAACATCTTGTAAATACTTTTATTTAAATTGGGGTTTTAGTGAGGTTCTTTATTTTCCATTCATTTTTTTTTGCATGTGTGGTGAGGTGATAAAGAACATTTTAAGTATAAATGTGCTTCAACCAGAATTGAACCTAAGTTTTTGTATTTATGTTGGATATAGTTTATTTACAAAAATACATATATAGTCACAAACACTTTCTTGGGTTTCTAATGTGTGTCATTTATTCATGCCGCAATAACTTTGTGTATTTTAAACACTTATTCTCTACATGACTTGAGAGGTCTATACCAATAGCTTGTGACTTTTAATTATCCTATTCTATTTGCTTACAATTTGGCTTATAAAGGGATCTGAATGCTTTCTAAATTAACTCTTTAATCAATAATAATAATAATAATAATAAAACATTATTCTACTTCTCCTCTATTGTAGCTTAAGCTCAAATTTGAAAACTCAAGGAAGAAAAATGAAGAATGATGGACAAGAACCCCTTTACATGCCAAAAATCATAGAATATATTTGCATTAAAGAGATACCACGTGCCTTCATAGGAAGGAAATGTATCTCATTTTGGCAACTAATCCTAAGGTAAAAAGACTAAGGATAATCATAAAGCAAATATTTAATTAACCTAAGGTTAGAGAACTTAGGGTAACAATAAAATAATATTATTCTCACTTAGCCCACATAAGCCCCATTTCTTTCCCCACTCGCAAACTCATAGACCTCTATTCTTTGTCCTTCTTCGCCTATATCCATTAGTGTGTCTATATTATTTATCAATGTACAACTTACAAGTCATATATGTTTGGTTTATAACTATTCCATCATATACATACACATTAGTAATCTAGGGATCAAAACTAGAGTATTACATCTACAACTAGTGTCTTTACCAAATGACCTCATTAGGGGAATGAAGAGGAGGCATGAATCATACATCTCAGCTTAGGAAAGTGCATTGATTCTTTCAAACCTATAGAAGGTACAAAATAATTAGCATTGTTACAGTGTGAAGTGACATACAAGTAGGTAAGATGAAAAAAGTACACGTTTTATGCAATGTGGTATATATAGCATTAAGGTGTTGACATGAAGGGTAGTTGAAAAGAGTGAGAGGATATGAACGAAGTGTACTAAGAACATAACCTCGACTAAATGATGGTTAGAGAAAAATAGATGTAACATAGAGGTAATAAATAAATAATTATATAATACAAAGGTTATCAATGTAATACAAGGTGTGAGAATGTAAGAAATGCAACATGATACGATGTTACAAAGGGTAGTAGACAATTGAGATAATGTGTAAAAAAAAAAAAAAATTAAATAAATAAATAATAATAATAATATTAATAAGTAAGTTAGAGCAGAAAAGTAAGTGAGAGCATGAACAAGAATTATAGTCTAAGGACAATGCTATAATAAGGGAGTTAATTACATTAGAGAGATGATCAAAGTCAACAACGATTGTTTATCATTATCAAGATACCCTAGGTGGGATTGTATGTATGACTTAAGGAAGTTTATATCGAACACGACTAGAGAACTGATGATGAGCTAACGTTCTAGCTAGTGAACAAACAAATAGACTATACTTTATATATGGGGGTCACATATGGAACTTAGGAAGAATAAATCTATAGAGAAAGTATGTCTTATCATTAATTAAATTAAAAGTGACAATAAAATAGAATCGAGACACAGTAAGGTGTTTACTAAATAGGGGTAGTTGTAATTATTATATTAATAGTCTCAACATGTTTTAATCGGTGAAGGTACAATGGGACCAATATAGAATAGGGTTTGCTATCCTAGAAGACACACATAAGTTGTGTCATGAATTTTTCCTTATATTGAGAATGGTCATAACTTCGGGAAGAAGTTTTGTTTTGAAGGGTGGGTCTATGTAATGCCACCTTTTGACTTCGATAGCTAGAATTACATAAGGCCTAATCATCTTTATTTTCTATTCACTGTGAAATTATTAATGATACACTTGAACTTTTAAGACGTATAAACCTATGTGAATGACAATTCTATGAATGTTTAAATGTTATTTGAATGATGATGAATATTATGCAATTTATTATGTGAATGTAAATTCTATGAATGTTTAACGTTATTGAATTATGGGGATGTTATGCGATTTATTTCTAACATGAAAATTTTGAAATTTAAAGTTGTTGGTACGTGGATACCAAATTGAGATTATGGTTGAATGCATTTACATGATGATAATGCATTGATATGTATGAGTTTGTGTTATAGACTATTTTGCAGATCAATGGGCTATAAATAGCCAAAGGATAGTGATAATAAAAGTTGATGTCCTGAACACCGACCGAGAAACCATACGGTATGAATCTTTATATGTGAAATTATGTTGGTTCGAATGCATAGCTATGATATATGGACCAGTGCGGGTTTTTTCAGGTGGTGAGACTGCCTAAAACTAAATATACGATGACAAAATTCTCAGCAACACAGTGCCACTGTATATTCCATGGTAGGGTGTGGACCCTAGTCCTATTAAGAGGGGTGGAGGCATTTCCCACCATGTATCCTCTGAAACCTGGAGTCATGGGAGGGCGGTGTTATCTCACGCTCCCCTAGACATGTGATTATGGCTATCAGTTGCCTGCTAGGGAAGCTTGGTCAAGAGAGTTGACACTTCCGCTAACAGGTTCTATTTGGAGTTAGGTCAATATAGTTGACGCTCCAAGATAGTCCAACAAAGGAAGGATAGGGATGGAAGATGGAAGTAAGTTAGGGAGGAAGGATGAATAGAAGTAGTTGAGAGTGTGTGGGGATTTCTCCTTATAGAAAAATTTCTAGATTTCCTCCTTATTTTTGAAATGTGTGTGTGTGTGTGTGTGTGTGTGTGTGTGTGTGTATTTACTTAACTAAACTAAAATTATCTAAGTGAATGTAGTTTGTGCTAAATTATTGTAAATGAGGAATTTCATGAACATTTAAATAGTTTACTATCTTTTATGAAATGAATGGTCTTGTTGATTGGATTGAACGCATACAAGAATTACTTTAGGTGTAATAATTATTTTCATTAGTACATGTACAAGTCCTCTATGTGCTAGCTACACATGTATGCCTTGCACATGTACACTAGTATGTGTAAGTGTTTTAAATTGATGATGTTGCTTATTTTATGTGGATGTATGAATCATGTGTCATTACCCTTGCATTGTAAATTACTCTAACTTCAGGACGAAGTTTCTTGAAGGGTGGGTGTATGTAACAACCCAAATTGAATAATTTTTACTCTAATTTTTAAATTTGAATTTAATTAATTATTAAAATATAGTAAATGAGCCTTTTACTATTTTATTATTAAAAGTGGGTGAAGTATTTAATGGGGGGATAAGGTTGTTTGGGAATTAATGGGAGGATAAGGTTGTTGGGGGATTAATGAGGGGGACTTGAGAGAGGAGGGGAGCACTTGGAAGACGACCTCATTTTTATTTTTGGTATGAGAATTTTTTAAGGAGGAGGAGGAGGAGGAAATTGGTAACTCTCATAGGGCACTGGCGTTGCTGGGAATTTTGGGCTTGGGGGCCAAGAAACCGTAAGGAATCCTGGGGCTAGAGAGCCGAATAGGCTCTTCCTAGTTGGTTGGGAGTTTAATATTCAGTCTGGGCATGAACTAAAATGGGATCAAATAGAGAAGGGACTAGATAACCAACCTGGAGGTGGAGGTATGTATTATAATGTTGTTTTCATTATATTGTTGATATTATTATGTTGTTATCATTAATATGTTGCTATATTGTTGTTGTTCTCATTATGCCGTTATCATCAATATGTTGTTGTTGTTTATTTCCAGTATAAGGAAATAACGAAGGAAATTATAAACTAAATTCAGTAGGATATTTTAGAAAACTTTTTATTTATTTTAAGTCCTGAAAATTAACCAGGCTTTACAGTGCGAAACTAATAAAAAGAGTCGAAGTCGTTTACAATAGTTAAGGCGGGGACTAAAAATATATGATGTGACAACCTCAGCTATGCATTTGGAGATTATATAGAAAGTTGTAGGTAATCGTGGGTTGCAGCGCCTGGGATTTTCTTAGCAAGAAGCATAAGCAACATTCAAGGAGGGCAAGTACCTTTTATTTTTCCTACATGCAACGGTTTGATAATCTCTAGAAATTTTTATATATGGCTTACGATATGATCTGAAAGGAGATAGGGGGAGAAGCATACTATGAAGTTATATTTTTGAATGATAGTTCAAGATTGTTTGAAACATCAATAGTCATGTAAGGTCCTTATTCTTAAGTCTAAATATCCTCAAAAAATTGATGAAGTCAAAGATCAAGTCCACTTAAATCCATGTTATACATAGTCAAGTCAAGTTGAAAATTGGAAATTGTGGACGTAAAAGAGCCAATGTAAATTCAAAGTCAAGTGCAAGTGTGGTTGAAGTTATGTAATGAAGTTTTGCTTATGTAGTAAAGTCAATGTCAAGTTAATGGTGAATTTCAAAGGCAAATTGAAGTCATCAAGTGCAAGTGTGGTTGAAGTTATGTAATGAAGTTTTGCTTATGTAGTAAAGTTAATGTCAGTTAATGGTGAATTTCAAAGGCAAATTGAAGTCATGGAGCATATAGAAGATTTGCATGTTGAGAGTCAAAGTCAAATTGAGAGTCTACAAAATGTTTAATAGTGAAGAAGGGTGCACGATCAGTGGAACCCGACACCCTAACAAATGATGTCAAGTCATGTCATAAGTTGAAGTCGGGTTTTGAGTTTGGAGTCAAAACTAAAGTAAAGTTAAAGTCATTTGAAATGTCAAAGTCAAGTTAAGTCATGCCATTGATGTGTCAATTAAGTTTTCCAAACCAAGGTCATAGGTATCTTGTTGGTTTTTGCGCAAGCCGACAAGAAATGTATTTTTGTAAGCATGTGATTACAAATGCATGAAGGAGATTGCAAGTGTCTTGTTGGATGGAGGTGTCCCTCCTACAAGAAACAATTTTATGCAAGTATAGTTCAGAAGATTCAGATGAAGAAGAGAAGAAGACTCCATGAATGAAGCAAACAAATAAAGAATGATGAATAAGCAGATGACAGAAGATAGAGAAATGCAAGCAAAAGAAGAATGATGCAAAAAGAGAAAAGGATGCAAACTTCAAGAGACAAAGAGATTTGTGGTAGAATCCTACAACAAGAAAGTTGTAACAGAAATAAAAACAACTTCCAGTTGCGGTTGGGTAGAAGTTGTTGAGGTAGCTCCACAATCGCAATGTGGGTAAGAGTTGTCTAGATAAAGGAGCAAGTGAAGATCTTGAGAGAAAGTGAGAAGGTGCAGAATCTTATAAATATGGCAGTTGAGGAACAAAGGAAGACCATAAGGTTCCCGAGGAGAGAACCAGAAATACCAAGAGGTTAGGCTCAAGAGGAGAAGCTTGGTAAGGTATATTGTAGCAAGGTGAAATAGAATTGTTACTGCATAGGCTATTTGCAACTCATAGTGAGCATGGAGAAGCTCACAAAGAAAAAGAGGAGAATGACTATGGATAGTTAGGTAAAGGGTTCAAAAGGAAGCCACAACAAAGCGAAAGAAGACATGGACTCCGATAAGAGGGAAAGTTGAAATAGAAGGACTCGTATTCATAAACAAAAATAATCAAGAGGCGATAGGAAATGACATAAACAAGGATACAAAGAAAGAAAAAGGAAGAAGCAATAGAAGATAGACACAAGAAAACATCAGAATTGAAGCGACGGAAGTGTGAAGAACAAAGAAGTAAGAAAAGCAAGGTATAATTAAAAGTATTGTGTGATTTGAGATGTAGATAAAATAAATCCATGAAGTATGACATCCATAACAATTTTAATGGTCCTTGGATAATATATTAATGATGGTATTAGTCTTATGTTTTTCCTAAGTTGAAATGAAAGTGTAAGTACCTGATGTAATCCTAGTGAGACATGTTCCTTGGGACTCTGATGAAGGATCATCGAGAGCATGGTTATGGGTATGTTGAAAACCCAAGATGAGGATGATGGTGATGGTGATGCAAGGGGAATAAAGGTACATATATGTAGATCATGATGGAAAACTGGTTGATGAACCATGTACGAGAAAGAGTTTACTAGTGAATCTGTGGATACAACGACAGGCGACCCATGTATTTCGGTGAATGGCCACTCTTTTATATGGACTTCAACAATGTTCTTGTGTTACAAGTACAAGATGAAAGAAGACCAAGGAAGAATACCAAATAAAACCGAAGTTGAAGATAAAAGGATGATAAAGGCAAAGATGGGAAAGATACCAGTTTAATGAAGAATACTCATTTAAGGGACATGAAGGAATAATTCTTACTTGTAATGATTAATAATATGATTATTGTAATGTGGTAGACTTATTCTAGAAAGTCTATGTGGGAATAAGAGATGGAGAGAATTGATTGAATATAGGGATGAATATTGTTGAGAAAATTGTTAAATTTTGAGCTTGATTTCTTATGCGGATTAATTCTTTTATTTTCTTGAATACTTTGATTCCATCTTAATACACTTCAACAATTCCAAATCATAATCGAATAGTAATAACTATGTAGATAAGTAAACTTGCACATCAACAACACATATACCCTAGGGAAACCATGTACAGGGAGAAAAACCCTAATCCAGGTGGATATCAGTGGCCACCCACCTTTTCCAACTTGCTCAAAACAGTTTTCTGGCAATTTTGGTAATTTACTATTTTTAGCAGTGTTTCGGGTCCTGAACTTCCGGAGCCGTTTTGAGACCCTAAACGACGTTTTTTGGGAAAACAAGGAGCAACATGGAACAAATTCCATGTTGCTTACACAAAATTTGTAGTCCTCGGATAGATATTTCTAACGAGCTATCGTGCGCCCCAAACGGAGATCATATGCAAAAGTTACACCCCTGGGAAGTTGACGTATCAACTACCCCCATCGGGGCCCGCAAACCTTTTGGCTTTTCATCTTCCGAGGTTAGGGTTTTGGATTTTCATTATGTTAAAAAGGCCCTTAGAGTCTCATTCTTCTCACGGATGTGAGTAGCCGTCACATCTCTTCTCAGAGATAAGTTGCCACCATTCTAGCGAGTATTTCACTCTATATTTTACAGTCTTTGTACATTTTCACTCATTAATAGAAAATTGTGTATTATTGTATCTCTGTGTTTATGGTTTCAGCTCTGATACATTTCTGTTATATTATTGGATATCCACGATATCTCTATACATTTATTTATTATATCCCCTCTCTCATTTCATGCCGAAAATAATCTGGATCAGTGGTATCAGAGCAGGCTACTCTTGATCATTTTTCAGTGCATGTCCCCGACGAGGTCCAAGTATAGCAAGTTGGGTCTCGAGCTTGTCTCTCTTGAAGACAATCGCTCTTGCACGCCCAAGAAACCTTCCATGGAGGAAGAAAAGAAAAATGACGAAGAAGACAATCCTATCAATGTGTTGCTTGAGCAAGCTCTCATGCGACAGAGGGACGAAATGATGGAGAATTTTTCCCACATCCTTCAACGTCTTCCGATAGCAACAGGCGCATCTTCATCAAGCAACCACTTTGGAAGCACCTCACCTTTCAAGGTACAAGTTAATTTTGATATTCCTGTATTTGAAGGACAGATAGATGCAGAAGCCCTAGACAAATGGTTAAATTTGCTAGAAGGTTATTTCTTTGTTCACAATTTTTTTGACAGAGAAAATATCACCTTCACACTCCTTAAAGCTCTCCCCATGTCAAACATTGGTGGGAAAGTTACTGGGAGCAAAGTTCCACAGAGGAGTCTGGAATATATGGGGCCGAGCCCACTTGGGATTTTTTTGTGGATGTGGTAAAAGAACAGTATTACCCTGTTGGCAACTATGAGGACCAGTACATGA
>JASDQU010354577.1:1620-12041 GCA_032191745.1 Picea mariana
AAGAAAACCCAGCAAAAACTTCCTTATCATAAATAGCTTATACAATGTTCAAGAGATAACTCAAACCAATACAGAAAGTCCTCCCCAAGAGATGTGCCACTCTTTGTCTCCTCTCTCTGGTAATTGCAGCTTGCCTCATAAGAGAAATGAGCAAGTGAGTTGTGTGTTAGAAGTGAGGCGCTAGCCTCTTATTTATACAAAACTGGCACGTGTGAAAGGTCACCACTGGCAGGGCCGACCTCTCACTCTGGGTGGGTAAACCCACCTTTAATTAATTACGGGTCTTCCATTATAACTGCTGGGGCCGACTTCTTATTCTGTCCTTTGTAATTGTCCGATGACCAATCCGCAAGAGGGGATTTGTTCCTTATACAAGTACCGACATGATTAATCCTCAATGGGGATTAATCCAATAACAATAATAATAATAATGACATGATTAATCCGCAATGGGGATTTAATCCAATAATAAAATAATAATAAGAATGCTCTTCGCAGTTACATTATTTGAACATGAAGTACATGTACATACAACTTATCGCGTGTTGGTACAATCTCAGGCTCTCCAAACCCCAGTGAGGGAAACCATTAAAATCTTAGCCACTAACTCCTCCTAGCTAGGAATCACTCCTAATCAAAGCTGGTCACTCCACCAAGCATCCTTGGCACATGCAAAACGTCTCCCCTTCTCCTCTTCAACATGCATAACAAGTAGCACTAAGGTTTCCACATAAAACTGTCGTCTTCTTCTTTGACAAGAGCTACAAGATATAATGTTATCTTCGCCTCCCTAGTGTTTATCACAAACCCTAGCTCCCATGCCTACTTAAGGTAAAACCTTAACCTTAGAATTTCCCTTGAACTTCTCCAAGAGCCCTAGCGCTCCAAGATAAAGATAGATAATATAATGAAGAGTACAAGAGAGAGAGCGACTAATGCACTCCATGCCTCACATCTCTAACAAGTTTGTGAGTGAATTAGTGAATGAAAGTACTGTCTCCTTCCTCCATTTATATGAGAGGTCAAGGAGGCCAACAATATAAAGTGGACCTAGTCCACTAAAAGCAACCTAACTCTACACAAGCAGGTTCAATGCTCCGCCTCCTCAAGCCTCCAAAGCTCCAATGCTCCTCCTAAGCCATGTGCTCCTTTGAGTCCACCCGACCTAGATGATCACTCTGTCAACCCAACTATCCTCAAGTCAAACAAGCCTCCATGCCAATGACCAAGTGCCCTCATATCATCTAGGGCTCATTTCCCTCCTCCAGGATGCCTAACACTCCTCCTCCAAGGCAAATCACCCTCCTAAGCAAGCAACCAACCTCCATGTGCATGCTGCATGAAGAGACCAGACTGTCTAGGTCTCCAACATCCCAAGGAAGAATGCCTCATAAGCATCCATACAAGGTCAAGCAATCAATGAGCAAGTCACCTCCCATGTATATATCAATCACAGAACACCCAAGAGTCATCCATACACCATGCACCCCACATCAAATGAAACACCACCAAGCATGGTGTAAACACTTTGGGAGTAACTTTGAGAGCTAACACCATTGTGATATAACTTCCATTTCCAGTGGTTGCCTAGAACTTACAATGAAACGATAAAGTTAACACATATATTGGAACAGCTAGTAATCGTTGAATCCTTGTTGGCATCCTACTAGCTTGTTGCTAAAAACTAGTATTATATGATAGTGATCAATGAGGTCACTGCCAAGAGTGGAGTGGAACTCAGGATGAGTGAAGATTAAAGCTAAAGAAAACAAACTTTCCTTGCAACCAATACTTATCACGCCATCTTTTGCATAAACCTGTCATTCCCATTGTTGTATGTAGTAACTAGCATACTGCATCAATGTTCTTTTTTATTTTTAACAACTCAAGTTGTTATTTCCTAGATATTTTTTTGTTTTATCTCATTAATGCCACCATGAAATATAGAATTGCCAATCATTTATTTGATCACCTCAGATTTGTTCTTCAGTCTAGTTTACTTTCCTTTTGCATCATGTCATAGAAATTATTTGTTAGTTGGCAGTGCCTTCTAAAATGTCAATGGGATAATTTTCCCAATAGATATAGTTTTTAAGTTTATAGTTGTTACTTTGTATGTATTTATTGTTTGAGAAAGTAGCAATAGTTTTCTTTTATTTCTGGAGATTTTAATTTATGTGTGAATCCCCATGCACCAGGAAAATTTGATTTAATATTGTTTGGCAGGGATTAGCATATCAGCTAGTTGATGATGTACTTGACTTTACTGGCACAACAGCTTCACTCGGCAAGGGGTCTCTTTCTGACATACGACAGGTCTCTCTCTCTCTCTCTCTCTCTCTCTCTCTCGCTCTCTCTCTACATATAGACATATATATATCCATACATGCTTGCAAGTTGCATGGCATGCTGCATTCATGTCCTCTTCACTTGGCAAGGGGACTCTTTCTGCCATATGCCAGGTCTCTCTCTCCCTCTACGTATGCACAGATATACATGCATACATGCTTGCAAGTTGCATGCATGCTGCATTCCTGTCCTCTTCAACACATAAAAATGTTCACAGCCAAGGAATTAGGATGCAAGATTGTATGCTTGTAATTTGTAAAATATGAAATATTTAACTCAAAAGGGAGTATAGGATTTTGACTATGCAGAACATCTAGAATGAATTTTTCACTGGAGGAAGGTAAGAAATCAAAGGGTTGAGAAATCCAACTTTTATTAAGACCTTTCTTTGTGTAGATTCTGTAATATGCCATATATTAAAATAATATTTTATGTTAAATATTATAACTTTACGTTGGGTTCTGTCCTTTCATAAACTGTATAAATATGCACTTTCTCTATTGCATTCTCCTTTCATAAACTGTATAAATATGCACTTTCGCTATTGCATTCACCATCTCACTACTTATCAATTATTTAATGATATGGTAACTTGAATTCTCATTTTCACAGTAACAAATGTGTTAACACTGAGATTTGCAACTTAGGCAAATCTATGTTGTCAAGAAGTCAAGCTTTCACTTTGTGGAAGCCTAGTATCAACCATGTTAAAAAGTGTTTGCTTCTCAAGTTTGTGATTTATGACAATGTTCAAGTGCTTCAACTAGACTTGGCAGGATAGATCTAATCAGAGTGGTAGCCGATATCGTTTCATGAGGATCATCACTTCAGGCTTCTTCATTTCAGGATTGGATTGACTTCACACTCAGGACAAAGTATGTTTGTTTTGGGAGGTTGCTTGATTAGCAAGGTATAAATGGTTGTTTGGCCAGAAACCAAGGGAGATGCCTGTACCTTTTATACACAGAACATTGTTGCAGGTGTCGAGTGTAGAATTTCTGAGGTCCTATGAGGCTTCCATCTAAGGTCTGTCTTTGACCTTAGTATGGCTCTAAGTTTCAACTCTGTGGCGGTCTTTTGCTGCTGATTTAGGACAGCAAACAGTCACCAAACTTTCAGCTCAATATTTGATGGTTAAGTGCCCTTTTGAGGTGTCCTTGCAAATGTTTTCTTTACTCAATGTTAGCACATGCAATATACATCAAAACAAATAACACTACCTCTAGATTCTTAAACTTTAAAATGCTGATCTACACTTCTAAGCATGCATGAAATTGACACATAGATTTTTGGTCAACATGACCCTGGAACACCCCCCCCCCCACATGGGGAAATCCAGTTTGGAGCAGATATATATAGAAGACCTCAAAGAAAAATGTACAATACAGGAAACATATACAAGTGAACCTGGTACAATAGCAACCACTTTTGGATGCCTTGGAGTTCCTCGAAGACTTCCCCACAAGCCTTGTGAAGTATGACGCCCCTTGCCTTGGTGAGCCTTCCTTCTCTTTGCTTGCTTTGTCTTTATCCCGATCCTTTGCTTTGCCTTTGCTCTTGCTTGCCTTTGAACTTGCCTTGTCTTTGTCTTTGCCTTTGAAGTAGCCTCCTCCTCCTCACAAGAAAGCCTCCTCCAAGTGATGGTGCACCCCTCTCCTCAACAAGGAGATGGTTTCTCCCTAGCCAAGCACCCACAACCTCTCATGATGTGTGCCTCCTCTCTACTAGATAGAACCCACCAAAGAATGAGCTCCCACTTTGCTTGATGCGCCTTCCCTCCAAGAATGCACCTCCTCCTCCATAGAATGCGCCTTCCCTCCTAGACTCTTGCGCCCTTACTCATAGTAGCTCCCTCCTCTCCTCTCCTCTAGAACAAGCCACAAGCATATGAGTAAGCCTCCAACCAATGGGTAAAGACTCCTCCACTAGATGTGCGCCCCTCCTCTCGAGGTTGTGCCCCTCTCCACTAGCAAATGCGCCCTCCACCACAAGTATGCGCCCTCCTCTAGAATGGTAGCCAAGCCTCCATGGAAGGCATCTCCAAGCTCTCTCAACTCAACAAAGGCTTCCTCCTCAAACCCTCATGCAAGTGCGCCCTCCTCTCCTCAAGAAATGTGCCCAAGCTCTCCTCCTCTTCTCCTCATCTCACAAGTGAAGAATGAGTCTCATAAATGCACTATACCCTCCTTTAGCCTCCTTTGGCCAAACCCTAAAAGATCAATGGCCTAGATCCAATCTAGCCAAGTCTAATCAAATCCAAAAATCTCACTTAGGAAACCCACTTTCCTTAGTTTGCTTTATGTCTATTAATTCACCCACTTTATGAATTACTTGTCACTTTAATGACTTAAGTGACATATTTCACTTTTGACTTAAATCTCCTAAGTCAAAGTGAAATTAGAATCATAAAGTAAAGTACAAGGGTAATAATCTACCCCCTTTGTGTTTAGAGACTCATAAACACATGGAGACCACTTTTCAAGGTACCCAAATCTCAACATCGAGGACTGATCTAACTTGAGTGAGGCTTTGTTATGATCAACACTGGGCCACTTTATCATACTTTATTATCAGCATATGTGAGAGATGATTTGAATGACGTGAGTTGCTTAAAATCAGGAGTAATATTCAGCCTTTAGAGTACCTTAATTACACTAGTACTGGACAAGTTATAGAGACTGATTTACTCAACTTTTGTAGCATGGATTTGCATTGTTTTTAGAAGATACTGGTGGTGTTTTGAGGGGATTTGTGCAGGTGTTGCATTGCTGTTTTGTCCTTGAAGAGAGTGTTTTCATTGCCCGTTTTATTAAGAATTTGCAGAGGATTAATCAATCCATACCTTAGTTTGCACTGGTACTTTCTTCAAGGACAAGTCATCAGGTTTATGTTGAATTATATAGCTTTGGAAGCTATTTTCCCTATTGTAACTAACCATGTAAATAAAGTTTTGATATAGTGTTAACTTTATGTCAAGCATCGAACACATGACAAGTGTCAACCTCATAACACCTCTAAGAGGGCTGCTTAGCGCGGTTGTAGTGGCCAGCTTAGGGAGGCTGCTTAAGAGGGTTGCTTAGGGTGGTTGGAGTGGCCAGTTGAGGGGGGATGCTTAGGGTGGTGGTATGACAACCGCTATACAACTGTCATACAATCCTATGACAACAATTTAGGGCAGCCTCTAGAAGAGACAAAGAAAGTGACCTTTGGGAGCATTAGGAGGTGGCTCTTCGGAGCTTTAGGAGGTGGCTCTTGGGAACTTTAGGAGGTGACTCTTGGCAGCCAAAGGAGGGAAAGTTTGACAATTGTTATACAATTGTCATACATTCATAGGGGGCTGCTTAGGGCAGCCAAACCAACCTATAAAAAGAGGCATTCACTTAACATTTGGATACCTTTGTTCTTGCTGAAGTCTTCTGCTGTTCCTTGCTGATATAAGGCTGCTATAAATACTGTGTTAAAGCTTCCAGTTATCTTTTTGTGATTTTGTCAAGCTGTTACTATAAGTGTTAGTTCAGCGATTTGTAAAGTTTGTAAGTGCTGAAACAAAGGTATTGTTTTAGCCCTTTGAGTCCTAGCTAGTTACTCTAAAGTCTTGTACTGGTATTGTACTTTGTTGAAGAATCCAAAGAGAAGTTTTGGTTGGGTTTTCTACCCCAAGAGGGTTTCCCAGGGTATACTTGTGTTCTCTCTGTGATTGTCCCACTTTCAGTGATGCTCATATATGTAGATGTATTGGTATGTTGGTTGTATGCTGTAAATTTTTAAAATTTACCTACATGCATCCGTTTTTCCACATGGTATCAGAGCTTCCCTGAAAGAAGCCATTTCTGTAGAGAGTTATTAGATTTGTGAAGGAGACTACAATATTTCAGTTTTTGAAGGAAGTCAAAAACAAGGACAAGATGATGTCAAGCACTATGCTTGATGAGAAATTTGAGGGACCTAATAACTTCAGAGCATGGAAGTACATAATATCCCTTGTTCTGGAAGAAAATGACTTATCAGATTATGTTATGGAAGAAGTTGCAGAACCCGAGGAAGAAGAAGCTAAAGGTAAGTACAGGAAGAATCTGATAAGGGAAAAGAGAATAATTGCAGATTCTATAAAAGACCATCTTATTCCTCATGTATCATCCTTGAAGACTCCCAAAGAGATGTTTGATGCTCTATCTTGTCTATATGAAGGAAGGAACATAAACATGAAGATGAGTTTGAGGACTCAACTCAAAAATGTAAAGATGCAGAAGTCTGAATCTATTCATGCCTTCTTTACAAGAATTTCTCAAATTAATGAACAAATTATAGCTATCGGTGACTCAGTTGAAGAAGCTGAGTTAGTAATGACTACTCTGAATGGACTTCTGAAGTCATGGGACTCTTTCATAAGAGGAATCTGTTCAAGAAGTAAGTTAACAAAGTTTAGCAGGCTGTGGGAAGATTGTGTCCAAGAAGAAGCAAGATTGGGAGCAAGAGAAGAAAAGCTAAGTGATGATGAAGGTCAAGCTCTTGCATCCCATTTTAGGAAAGGAAAGAAAATGAAGGAAAATCATCCTCCACAGAAGAAGTTTCAGAAATTTGAGAAAGGTAAGAGAGACTATTCTAAACTCAAATGTTTTTTTTGTGAAAAGCTGGGACATCTTGCTAGAGAGATTGTCCTTTCATAAAAGAGGTCAAAGAAAGTAGGAAAAACAAAAGACATCATGGTCATATTGTTGAAGATGATGAACCTATTTTCAAGAGAGAAAGAAAAGAAGATTTAGATGAAGAGTATGTTTTGGTGGAAACTCTTAATAATTCAGTAAATTATGATGATGAAACATGGCTGGTGGATAGTGGTGCCTCTAGGCACATGACTAGTTTTAAAGACTCTCTTTCAAATTTGCCTAAGAAAGATTCTTCTCATCAGGTGAGTCTGGGTGATAACTCTTCCTATCTTATTAAGGGTATAGGGAATGCTTTTTACAACTTAGATTCAGGAAAACATTTGAAAATGGAAAACGTTTTATATGTACCTGGTCTGCAAAAGAACTTCCTATCTATTTCAGGATTGGAAGAGAAAGGATTTCGAGTAGCTTTGGTTGATGACCAAGTTCTTATGTGGCCAAGAGGAAAGAATATTGATGATGCTATTATAATTGGTAATTTGGTATACATGAAGATGGGTTATACAAGTTAAAAGGAAAGGGAGATCAAGCCTTAGTACACAATACTATAAACCCATGTGAATTGTGGCATAGAAGGTTCACTCATATTCACTATAAAGCCTTGCCAGTTGTCAGCAAGATGGTGAAAGGCCTTCCAGAAATTCAAGTGTTCCATGATGGTGTGTGCAAAGGATGTGCACTAGGAAAGAGCATGAAAAAGCCTCTTCTAAGCAATGATAGTAAAGCAAAAGGAGTTCTGGATCTAGTTTATTCAGATGTGTGTGGACCTATGTCAACCACTTTACTCAGCAAAGGAGAATTCACATCTGGTGAATTCAAGGAATTATGTAGAGAAGTTGTGATTAAGAGGGAGCTTTCTACTCCATATAATCCTCAACAAAATGGTGTTGCAGAAAGAAAGAACCGATCAGTTATGGAAGTAGTTAAAGCCATGATTGTTGACCAGGACTTATCAATGTACCTTTGGGTAGAAGCAACAAGGACTGTTGTATATGTATAGAACATAAGTCCTCTTAAATTTCTTGAAAATAAAACTCCAGAAGAAGTGTTTTCTGGAGAAGTTCCAGATGTTATTCATCTAAGGATATTTGGTTGTCCAGTGTATATTCATATTCCCAAGGACGAAAGGACAAAGTTGGATCCTTCAGGAAATGAAAAGCTCATCACTGATTGCAAGAAGAAGCTTGCTTCGGAATTCAAAATGAAAGATATGGGTCAGATGCATTATTTCCTAGGTCTGGAAGTGTGGTAGAATCCAGGTGACATTTGTCTTAGTCAAGGAAAATATGTTGTGGAAATTCTAAAGGGATTTGGAATGATGGATGATAATCCATGACTACATCTATGATGACAAATCCAAAGTTATTATGTGATACTTCATCAGAGATAGTGGATGCCACTTTGTATAGGCAAATGATTGGTCTGTTGATGTATTTAACAAACACAAGGACAGCCATATGCTTTGCTGTGAACACTTTAAATCAGTATATGGTTGAACCTAAACATGTTTATTTGATCACAACAAAACATGTGATGAGATACTTGAAAGGTACCATTGAGTATGGTATCAAGTATGATGCAAATTGTGAGTTCAGACTATAGGGATACTCTGATTTAGATTGGGATGGTAGTGTCACAGATTGTAAGAGTACATCGGGACACTGTTTTATTTTAGGATCAGGTATGATCTCATGGTTTAACATGAAGCAAACCAGTGTTGCGCTCATTACAACTGAGGCATAATATATGGCAACACGTTTAACATGTACTGAAGCTGTATGGCTACAGAAATTACTTTCAGGATTATTTGATATTGAGTTAGATGCTACTAGTATATGCTGTGACAATCATAGTTGCTTAAAGTTGTCAGTGAACCCCGTGTTTCATGAAAAATCAAAGCATATGGAATCAAGTATCATTTTATCTTTGATGTGGTAGAAAAGGGAGCAGTGAAGCTTCATTATGTGGCTACCAATGAACAGGTTGCAGATGTGCTAATTGTTAGAATATGAAGGATTGTGCTCGTTTTACCATTGACAATACCCTTGTCACCCAACCATAGGCCAAAGCCACCCTCCAAGCACCTTGACCTTGACAGAGAAGAATACTGGTAGAAATCAATAGCCAAGCAAGGCTAATGCACCAAGCAAAAATAGAAACCAAAGCTGATCAGATAGTCCCACCCAGAAAACTGGCGCAACACCTTCCCCAGAAACTTGCGCACAAAACTGCCAATTGCAGTGCGCACAACTGGCTCTCTGCAATTTTGAGAATCGTGTCAAATGAGAGACTGACGCCCTGTATTTATAGTGGTTCTGGCAGACTTACTGGGGCTGACTTCTCCTTCTGGGTACTAATTAATTTATATTAATTATATTTCTGTAGCCGACATCTCGTCTAGGGTTTCCTTTACTTCTTTGCTTCCTTCCGGAATATTCTAATCTTTTCATAGGTCACAATAGATGTTCATACCTCCCGAAGCTACCATAATATCAACACTCCCTCCTAGCTAGGGAGGTATGGTCTTGAGCACAAACAAACCATTCAACTGGTAGTATCACGAGCACCGTCATTATTATCCAACTAGATAATCTCCTATGACAACTGGTTCAATATCAATTGATAGAACACAACTGTGTCTATCCACAGTAGTACACAACTACTCAAACTGTGACACATAGTCACAATCAGTGGAACATATCCACCACAGTAGTATATCTCTACTGTCTAGAGACAGACAGTCTCCATAATAGTCATTTGATGACAACCTGCACAAAAAATATTGTTAAAAATAAACTGAACCATCTGGGCCAATCTTTCACTCACATCTGTGAGATCTGAAAGAATATTTGCCCTCAATATATAACATCAACAATGGGCTATTTGCCCTATTCTTCTCAAACAAGGAAGAATGATTGTTTCTGATTTTTGAGCCTGGACCATTCCTCACCCTGGGCCATTCTTCCTACACTAATCAAAGTGCACCTTGGAGAGAATGTATAAACCCTAAGGAATGTCTGTCCCTGATTGTTGAGCCTGGACCATTCCCCACCCTGGGCTATTCTTCCTACACTAATCAAAGTGCACCCTGGAGAGAATGTATAAACCCTAAGGAACGACTGTCCGGACCATTTCCTCTGTTAACCACAAGAGGAAGACTGTCTTGTATCAATCTCCAAAACGAACCATTCCTCATGTTAACCACAATGAGAAATCATTGTCTGGTGAGGCGGGCCAGTTTTCTTGAGTAACCCTCAAGAAGAGAGTCTGCCCTAGACCACTCCCCATGTTAACTGTTATCGCACGGTTTGTAGGAAGGGTTCAGGCAGCTTGAGTCAAGGCTTAAAACCGGCGTAACAAGAGCTTCCCCACCCACTGTCACCTCGATGGGGGGCTCTTTCTATT